>OX424575.1:80563421-80735921 GCA_949152435.1 Gastracanthus pulcherrimus
TTTATTTATTTATTTATTTATTTATTGTATCTTTTTATTTTTTTATTTTAATTTATCCGTTCTCCCGTGTTTTGTGTTCTTAGTCGTGAAATATGTTGTAATGTACAAAATATAAAGAGTATATTTTAATAAAGAGTGAGTAAATTTATCTACGTGTATGATGAGTGTTCGTATCTGCTGAATTGTAATTGTTTTTAAATTGTGACGTGATGGATATATGTGTATGCAAGAATGAGTAAACTTTCAGAAATTGTTATGAAACTGTGATATAGACAAATTGTGATATTAGATAATGACAAATTTGTGCAATAATTTTTCTTATATTTATATACTGACGACCTGTGATAGTGATCAAAGACTTTAATGTAATGACAAAATAACAATTTTAATGTAATGTATTTTTGCCAAACATGACAAATTTAATCGTATATCTATCTATCTATCTCTTCTTAAAGTATGTGTATGTATTCTTTTTATTTTTATCGTAATATGTTATCTCTATTGTATTTATTTTATTCTATATATTTTGACGAAGCGTGTTCTGTGATATCTGACTATGACTAGTTCATTATATTTAGATTTTATAAACTGACGAACTGTTACAGCGAATAATATTATTTAATAGATAAGAAATGCCATAAGTGAATGTTAATGTAAGATAACAAATATATAATATTGACTGATATGTTAATTATTATAACTACATGTACATGCAATTGTAAGAATTTCGTCTTTTGATGAATAAACAGTATATCTATCTATCTATCTATCCTTATCTCTAAATATTTTTCGCATACACGCATTGAAGCTGTTAATCATCTATTTACCTACTCCGTCCTACAAACCAAAACTATATAAATATGCAAGGCAATTCATGACTGAAAAGATTCTAAAATTACTATTATACGACGAATTTTAAAACATGTCATAATAATAAATTTATAATTAAAACTTAAATTTTGCTATCACTAATTTATTGCAGCGTTTTCATTAGCACTTATTTGGTACAGTATCGCTTAAACTTTTATTGTTGAATAACATTCATGCTGCTTATGCCCTTTCTACACCTAGACTTTAAGTTCGTCTCGCATTAACTTTTGACGTCAAATAACTTTTGTTCTGTTTATGTAAAAAGAATCTTTTAAGATACAAAGAATAAAGAACAGCGTTTTCTACTTGTTGAAATACTTCAAATTAGCCTAACTATTATGGTATTATTAATATTCAGCATTGATAGTTAAAGCAGAACGAACTTTAAGTCTAGGCGTAGAAAGGGCATTAGTGTAAAAAGTGTATTTATAATTTATAATTATAATATTTGTATACGAGGGTAGTTCAATAAGTCTTTAGAATGACCAACAGATGGCGCGCGAATAGCTCCAAATCATCTGTTTTCTGTCAGCACCACTTCCGACTAGATATATGGTGCAGTCACAGTCCACATCTTCTGAGTTTACGTGTTTTTATAACCAATTGAAAAAAAAAATTGCTTGTTAAGAAAAATGGAAAAAAACGAGTTCAGAGCGGTAATTAAACATTTTCATTTAAAGGGTTTAACTCCATATGAGATAAAAAATGAATTGGACTCAGTTCATGGCACATCTGTCCCTGCCTTAGCAACGGTTTATAACTGGGTAAATGAATTTAAGCGTGGTCGTACATCAATAAGTGACGAACCACGTTCAGGAAGGCCCGTAGAAGCAACTACTCCCGAAATCATCAATAAAATCCACGATATGGTGTTGAAGGATAGAAGATTAAAAGTGCGTGAGTTAGCTGAGGCCACAAGGATATCTATAGGTGCAGTTGTTTTAATTCTACATGAAAAATTAGGCATGAAAAAGCTATCGGCAAGATGGGTGCCGCGTTTGCTCTCAGCTGAGAATAAACGCAATAGAGTGGTCGCCTCTGAGGCTCTTTTGGCGCGCATAAGTCGGAATCCTGAGGAATTTTTTCGTCGATTTGTGACTGTGGATGAAACATGGATACACCACTACACTCCTGAGACAAAGGAACAATCCAAACAGTGGATTTCCACAGGCGAACCAGCTCCAAAGAAGGCAAAGACCGTAAAGTCAGCTGGTAAGGTTATGGCTACAGTTTTTTGGGATGCACGTGGAATTATACTTATTGACTACTTGGAAAAGGGTAAAACAATTACTGGTGAGTATTATGCATCATTATTAGAGCAGCTGAAAGAAGAAATTAAAAAAAAACGACCACATTTGGCGAGAAAAAAAATTCTCTTTCATCACGACAACGCCCGAGTTCACACATACTTCGTTTCAATGGCTAAAATTGAAGAACTAAAATTCGAATTGGTCGAACACCCACCGTATTCACCAGATTTAGCCCCCAGTGACTTTTTCTTATTTCCAAACTTGAAAATATGGCTCGGTGGAGAGAGATTTACGGACAACGAAGACGTCATTGCCTCTGTAAGTGCTTATTTTGAGGAACTTCCGAAAACGCACTTTTCTGAAGGATTAAAAAAACTTAAAAAGCGATTGACCAAGTGTATAGAGCTCCAAGGAGATTATGTTGAAAAATAAAAAAAAATTTACCCAAAAAAAATTGTTTTTATACTTTATTCTAAAGACTTATTGAACTACCCTCGTATAACACTATATTTTCATAAATATTATGTAATAACTGATACAAACTACGGGTGAACTTATATTATTTTTACATATTCACTATCCTGATAATTTCTATGAGATATACCTTGTTTTTTTAACATGATATGTATTATTTCCTATATAATTGAATAGAAAAATATGCCTAAATTATTCGACCACGAAAAATAATATGGTAAATTAGTGGATTTTACGAATATTTATATTGATTTAATGATCAGCAATCTTTTCTGCACAGCATAAAAGTTATTAAGTACATATTACTATCTGAAAGCATTTGTAATCTTGAGTTCCATGGAATTTTTAAGTGAAACTCCAATAAGTTGTATGTTCTTTTATTCTCTCTTTTCTAGTATTTTCTTAATTGCGTTATTAAAAAAAGTATTATATTTTACTTATTAGAATAATTTTTTCTTAAGTTTGTTTTATTTACATGATGACGTTTTTCCAAATCAACATCGTCCAACCCCGATCCAAAAAATAATGACTCAAAAAAGTGTGTTTTTTAGCATTAATTGTTTATTAAAAGATAATTTACAAAAAATTGTAAAATTTTGATCATAAATTGCAGTATACATTTTAAAGTATTGTAAAATTGAAAAATAATTATAAAACAAAAATCAATAAATCTTATTTTTTTTTAATTTTGTATATTCATCAAAAACAGAAAAAAACATTTGTTTAATAATAAATGACCGCCACATTCTCGAGAAATAATCAAACAAAATTAAAGAAAATATATAACCTCAAATATCTTAAAAGATAAAAGATCTCATAGTCTCGGAAGAGTTCAGCCAAGAGATAATGGAAAGCTACCCATTTTAACTCAATTTATATTAAAACTTTTCCATCATATGTTTCCGAGATATCGTTTAAACAAAAGATTTCGTTTTCGTATATAACAGAAGAAGAGAGGTACTCGTAGCTTATAAAAAATTTCGTGTCGGAGAAGATAGGTCATTTTATGCTATTCCAAATGCATTTATACTAAGGCGTAACCAGCTCAATGTAAATGCAAATGTATAAATGTATAAATGTATAAATGTAAAAATGTATAAATATATAAATGTATAAATGCATAAACGTATAAATGTAATTATGTATCGCTATTCCGAAGAATACGCTAAATGCGCATTACCATACTACCTGTAACAACGAACAGTCTAAAATTGTAAATTTATAAAATTATCAAACATGTTAATTTAAGTTAGATTAAGAATACTGCATACATATTTCATAAATATTTTTAATGTATATTTTTTGGTCGTCATACGACCTTGCCTTGGCGTAATAAATCAGTTATCAAATCTCTCTCTCTCTCTCTCTCTCTCCCTCTCTCTCCCGCTCTCCCTCTCGCTCTCTGTTTGTCTCTGCTCGTGTCTGGTGCGCGCGGCTCCTATTTTGAGACTGGTTTCTGCTACGTTTTTGTCACGGAACACATATTTCCGTGTCGGATTACACGCGTCGAGCTACGGATCATTTCTGGAATTGTTATCTCCGATTTTCCTTCAGCGTGGGCGTCTTGGTGGATGATTTTATGGTCATAACCACAGCATTATATTTGGAGGTTAGTGCTAGTGAACGCTCTTTTATACCACGTGTGCGTGCGCATGTTTCTTCAAGCAGTAGGCACATGTGGGAACCTTAGCTCTGTGTGTTTGTGAAGAGAGAGAGAAAAATAAAAACAAGGCGGGCAATAACATCAGGCCCGACACATCAACAGTTAGATCACAATAACCGATGGTTTACACAGGGGCTGCCCCCAACACGTCGCGCAGCTCACCGAAACTCATCGTCGCTCCGAAGACGCAGCAGTCGTCGAATGATGCAATAATGGCCCTCACCACACCCCGCAGCTCTATACAGCGGTTGCCACCTCCAGTTGGACTGTCTATCTCTAGTGCCAACTCCAGCAAGGGAGGGGAGCGGGAGCGTCTCGCGCTCGAACAGTCCAGACTACACGGAAGCCAGATTCAATCGGCTCACATGCTCGCACCAGCAGCTGTACAGCGGATTTCAGGTGTTACGGCGATAAATCTCCATAGAAAGTCAACGAGCGTAGAATTTCTACAAATATCTACACTAAATAAAGACGGCGCGGCATTTTCCGAGTCTAGTTCTGCGCTACTAGATGCAAGTACAGTTCAAAGATGTACAATTTCATCGTCCATGGTTGATTATTTAGATAATTAAGCGGAATATCTTCCTAATATAGTAAGTAATCTAGAGACTCTCATAGCGAATAAGCTTGATGTGATTGTTTCATCGTCGTCTGCCATACCAGCAATGGTACAGTCGATTAAAGATCTAACAAATAAGGTTACATCGCTTGAAAGTCATATTGTCGTGCAAACCGAACAGCTGGAAGGGTTGCACAATGATCGCTTACTACTATTGCAGGAAAACATGGTTTTAAAAGATCATCTCTCTAATTTACTTAATAAAGTAACAACCATGGTCGATAAAACTATCATCAATAGTACTATTGTTAACGACAACAATAATAATATTAATAATCATAATAATGTTAGTAGGTTAAATTATTTTATTAATGGTAATCCCATCGGTGATGCCGATGAAATTAATAGCGATCCCGTTTACGGAGCTGCAGTTAGCAACGGCAATACAGCCGAGCATAACACGCGGGCTAGTAATTTGCATGGGGGTACTGCGGGTAAGATTGGCAATTTAATTATTACAAGTTTGTGTGATTGCGAGGACGAAGATAAACGTAGTAACATTGCGTATTCCATTCTTGCCACAGTTCTTCCATCGATAAAACGAGAAGATGTTGTACACACCCGCCTGTTACGCTCACCCAAATCGACTCATCAAAACGCTAACATTAACAATACCATTACCGGTAACATAAGACGTCGTTCTCCGTGGGTAATAAGTATCTCTAGGGAAGCACTGACTAATGATATAATGCGTGCTAAAAGAGGCTTTACAAGCTTCAATACTAAAGACATTGACATGTCGCTGCTTGACTAAGAAACTGCTGACTGCCTGTGTCAAGAAAAGATTTTTATAAATGAACTCCTCGATAGGGACACCTTCACAAAATTTAATAATTTGAAAGTGTATGCTAAAAGTCTTAATTTCAAATATGTTTGGTACAGATAGGGTATATTCCTGGTAAAGAAGCGAGACGGTGCCAAGTCACATTCCTTTTCAACAGCAGCCGATTTGCAAGCAATCTTGTCTATGTATGAAAAAGACGCAACTAATAATGTAACTCAAAACCGGAATCAGGTACAAACTACCGACAAAGTTACAAGCAAAGAACCGGCGCAAGAATGACTAGATTCGCGTAGGGCTAAAGAGAATAATTGCAGGGGATTGATAGCGGACTTCTTGAATGTGACCTCGTTAAAGGGACACATTGAACAGATCCGACAATATCTTCATGCTCGTCCGTCTTACCGTCTCTTTGGGATTGCTGAGTCGCATATCGACGCTGACGTTGATGACAAGCTGGTACAAATAGAGGGTTTTTCGATTATTCGTCAGGATCGCAGCAAGCACGGGGGTGGAGTTATCTTGTATATACACAATTCACTAAAAGCAACAATTCTAGCTCGGTCAAACACGTTACAAAAAGAGGGAGAGGATCCTCCGGGTATTCCGGGGTAACCCATTTGCAGTATGCAACAAGGCGACTCGGCCCCAGTACTTGTCGCGGTAATATACAGACCGCCGCACCCCCCTTTCTTAAGGGGTCGGACCTAGTAGAGCAATTAACATCGAGTGCATGTGACTTTAGCCACAAAATTATTATGGGTGATTTAAATGCCAACTTGTTGTCAACTTCGGGCGATGCAAAATTTGTGAGGCGCTTAGCTGATGATCTATCGCTAAAAATAATAGAACATAGTGCGACTTATCATCATACTAGCGAATCTCACACATGGATCGACGTTATACTAGTAGACGAAAATGACAAAGTACTGAGTGCTGGAAATCGAGCACCAACCTTTCCTAGACGTCATGACCTTATCGATGTTGTTATAGAAATACACTTGAATCAAATTCCAAAACCTTCACTTTTTAGTTATAGAGACTTCAAATTCATAGAACAAAATCAGTTATTAACAAAACTAATTAATTGTGATTGGTCGCCGCTCGATTATGCGAACGTCGATGTTGATAAGAGACTAGCATGTCTTGGCGAAAATCTTATGGACGTCATCAATTGTGTAGCACTGTTAAAATATTTTACTCCCAAATATGAAGTGAGTCCTCCATGGGTGGACGCTGAGCTTGCACACATGTACAGCAAACGTGACAGCATACGACGACGATATAGAAGAACAAAAGACAATACTCTAAGACAGGAGTACATGACATTGGCGGCAATATCAGAACAACGCACTAAAGAGACGCGTGATTCTTTCCTACAAAATAACATATTCGAGGCCATTAATGATAAGAAAGATATCTGGAAAGAGTTACGCTCTCTTGGGCTCCTGCCAAAGACCAGAGAGGATCTTTACGGTGTTACACCTGATGAGCTTAACACTCACTCACTTTGCGGGGGTATCAATCAACCAGAGTGAATGCGAGAGGGATTTGAACGATGTCGTGGCGACGGCTTGTGATGAGGGCTTCACTTTTAAGGAGGTCACTTTTGCAGACGTTGTCCTCGCTGTCTCGCATTTCACCTCGCAAGCAACGGTTGAAGACGGCATTCCGCAGAGTGCGGTAGCTAAAGCTGTTCCGGTGATTGGCCCCCACCTAGTCAATATATACAATTCCTCTTTGGTCTTCAGTCAGTTTAAGTAAAGCGGTTTGGATGCTGTGATATTGTCTGAAACCAGTCTGGAAGGGATCAAGAACCTTGTTAGATGTTACGAACTGTGTAATTTGTTCATGAACAATTTTCTCCAGGACTTTTGAGAGAAAGTTAAGTAGCGCTATTAGTCTAAAGTCGGATACAGAGGAGGGTACGCTAGTATTTTTCAGTGGTACAAGATGTGCTTTCTTCCAAGTTCCTGGGAAAATTCCACTGGATAAAGTCAATATAGTCAATATATACAAAATCCAGTGGAATTTTCCCAGGAACTTGGAAGAAAGCACATCTTGTACCACTGAAAAAGACTAGCGTACCCTCCTCTGTATCCGACTTTAGACCAATAGCGCTACTTAACTTTCTCTCAAAAGTCCTGGAGAAAATTGTTCATGAACAAATTACACAGTTCGTAACATCTAACAAGGTTCTTGATCCCTTCCAGACTGGTTTCAGACAATATCACAGCACCCAAACCGCTTTACTTAAACTGACTGAAGACATTAGGGATGGAATCGACAGCAAGAAAAAACTCTTGACCATCTTGTTACTATTCGACTTTAGTAGAGCTTTCGATACCATCTCCCCAACTAGACTTCTTAAGCGACTGATTAGTATGGGCTTCTTTCGTAGCGTTGTCCTGTGGGTTTAATCCTATATAACAGTGCGTGCTCAAAGAGTAACTACTAAATCCAATGGTCAGTCAGATAGGCTCACCACCAATCTTGGAGTCCTACAGGGCTCAGTTTTGGGGCCCCTGCTTTTCAGTCTCTATATCAATGATCTAGCTGGCGTCTTGGGTTGTGAATGTGTCAGACATCTTCTTTACACGGACGACCTTCAAATTTACGCCCGCGTAAGTAGAGAAGAACTTCAAGAGGGCTTCGCGTGCTTGACGGCAGCGGTTAGTACAGTGTCCGGTTGGCCGGCGGCTGCTGGTCTTCGTCTTAATGTTGGCAAAACTAAAACAATTATCTTCGGTTCGGTATATAATATTAATTCTTTAAATGATCTTGATCTGCCAGGCATTGAGGTGGAGAACGGCGTGTACGCGCCTTTCTCTAACACTGTAACTAACCTCGGTGTTGTAATGGACTCAAAATTATCATGGAAACCTCACGTAGATTATGTTACTAAATGCGTAAATCGCGCCTTATATGGCCTTAGATTCTTCCGGCCCTGCACCACCAAGGCGTTACTTAAATAGCTGGCAGGTGCGCTGATTGTGTCTAATCTTGACTACTGCTCTCTGGTGTATATTGATGCATCAGAAGTATTACTGACACGACTGCAACGGTTACAAAATTCGTGTGTGAGATATATCTGCGGCGTTAAAAGGGACGAGCATATCACACCCTATCGGAAGAAACTGGACTGGTCTACCATAAAAGCACGAAAAAAATATTCTTTCATGATTATAATCTACAAAATTATTCGAGTAGGTGAGCCGTCATATCTTAACGCTTTATTTAATAAAAAACAGGCTAGGGGTTCCAGTAGGGGTGATGTTAAAGAACTCTTAATTCCAGGCTCGCGTACCGATACCGGCCTTCATTCTTTGACAGTCCAAGGTGCGCGCCTCTGGAATTCCATCCCTAGCAGTTTCAGAAACCTTCCATCACTGTTAAAATTTAAGACTGCGATACGTGAGTACATGCGAGATTGAACTGACGACTATGAAGCGCATAAATGTATTGTCATATTTATTTATTTATTCATCCATTCATCCATCCATCCATCCATCCATTCATCCATCCATTCATCCATCCATCCATCCATCCATCCATCCATCCATCCATCCATCCATCCATCATCCATCCATCCATCCATCCATCCATCTTTAGTCTTCCTTTCCACAAAACAAAACTTTCGTCAATGCAAAGTTTTTTTCCAGCAAAAATAGTATTAGAAAGCTTTGTTTTCAAATAATCAATTATCGGTTTTATTTTTTTTTAAAGGATGATTAGAAATTTCTTCATTATTAGAAAAATGAAGATATTGCAGAATTTGATGGTATCTGTTTCTAGTCAAAATTTGGCTAAAGATTGGAATATATAGCAGTGGATCCTCACTCCAATAGTTTTTCATTTCTCCTTTTACGACATGACCCATATTTATTGATCAAGCGATAAATTTCCATAATTCATCTTCTGTTACAGGAGTCCACGTTTGCATTTTTTTTCGTGGTGGTTCAGGATTTTGTTTGTCAAGATTACAAGAAACTGATCAAAAAAATATTTGAAACATTCCAACGGAGTAATTTTTTGTATCGACACATGAGCACGAAATCGAGCTTTATCAGTAAAATTTTTTACAGATGGATAAAAATAAGCATCAAAGTTTATTTCAGATAAATTTTTATCATATATGGTATTATTCAAATCGTCATCACATATATCAGGTATTTCTGTAACATCTTGTTCAGGTTCTGATTCTCCACAACTCCAAGCTTCATTTTCTGTATTCATTGTATTGCAAAAGTATATAAGTAGAGGAGTTGGCCGAAGCATTTATGTTTGTAGGATGGTCGAGTAAGCGATCTCAAAAGGTTGCTCGACCAAAGAAAGAAAGAAAGAAAGAAGGGATGGTGGGAGCCCCCTCCATCGCCCCCACTGTGAGATACTCTTCTAGTTTGACCATGTAGAGGATCCCTTGAGCCCACCTCGCCGTTTGTCGGAGCGGGTGGGCCCACTTGAACCTCTTATCTCTCCTGGAAGGAAGACAGGTGATTTTACTCTAAACAGAGAAGTTTGCGTGTAATACCCTTCAGGGCATGACTACACGAATCTAGCAAATATATAGCCTAGCGGTACTGATTTTATCAAGATGTTTATATTTAGGTTTGTGGGGAAAAAAGAAAACCCCTTTTCAAGGGAAAACAAAAAACCCACAATTTATATCTTTGCATTCCTACGAACATGAGATTTAGAGGTGAAAAGAAGGAAGTCAAAGAGGAAAGGAGGCAAAGTGGTGAAGAGAGTGAGAGTGAGAGTTACATGTTATTCGTCTGATCTAAAGCAGCCACTCGCGCCGTAGAACAGCGGGCATCCGCTAATCTCCCGGAATAGGCCTATAACTGATTTAATCAGTTATCTGCCCACCCCCGGGAACCAACAAATGCCTTCGCCGTAATATAGCGCACCATCACTACTTGAATCCAGAAGAATATATTATATATAATTGTTGTAGATGATGATGCTGCTCTGGTGCCCTGAAACTCACGAAAAATTTATGATTTTTGGTTCATGTTTGGATTTATAAATATCTATGAAATCTTATATATATATATATTCGCTCATACAATTCACGCGCAGTGTACATGCATACGCATATAATAATTATAATGAAAAAATAATAATAATAATTATAATAATAATAATAATGATGGTACATCATTTCGAACATCATTTCGAAAAATCGAAATCAAGTATACTAAATTTACGTTCAGAAGCCTTTATTTACAAATTTACATCTGAACGAGTGAAAAACTTACATTTTCTCATACGAAATAATGATTCATGAATATATATTTCTGAGCCGCTATCTATATCTTTCATCGAAATTTCCGCCATGAAAATAAATTTATTTTCTTCTGTATATAATTGAGTCGCTTTTGTTTTATAAGTTAGTCTGCATTATGCCCTTAGTATCGTATTTACAAGTTTTTATAAGTAACTTCGTCTGATTTAGTATTACAAATCTAGTCCCGCCCTACTGTTCCCTGTCTTAGTTTTAAATTTTACGCTATTAATTGTCCGAATGCCGCAGTGTGCTAAATGCCATTCTATAATAAAGACATTCTCAGTTTTGTGCACTGAATGCAATTGCCTCTTTCATCCAGGCTGCGCGCGCTTATATAGGTCAGCGTAGTGCTCGGAGGTGTTGCGTGCAATCGTTTTCCCGGTCAAAAAACCACCGCGTAGCAAACACTCAGTCATTCTCAGACATGGCACCGGGTTTTTCCCAAAAGTCCCCACCAAACATCAATTTTCCTCTGAAAATAACAATTTTAATAGCTCAGGCTTTAACATTGTACCACATGGAACAACTTCGACAACATCACAAAGATCTTTTACGCAGCAATTTCAAGATTCTCAACCGCGTCCTTTTATCGCTTCAATGAGACTCTCTACTGAGAGTGCGTCTTCTCAAGTTGCGCGCGCTAATGGGGGGCCTGCTATAGGCGCGTCGGCTATGAAAGATCAGCTTGCTCAATTTACAACTCTCTCTACTGATCAAAAACTTGATGCTTTTTTTTAAAATTCTCTTGTTATTTCTCAGCAAAACGAAGAGACTAAAAAGCGCTTATGGTCACTAGAGACACAAATATCCGAAATTTCTACCACAGTACTCGGCCAAGAAACTCATCTTGTCGATTTACAGTGAAGTTTAGCTTAATCATACGTGGAAATAGAAACTTTGAAGGCATCTATGAAACATCAAGCACCAGGCGCGCCCTCCCCCACTT
This sequence comes from Gastracanthus pulcherrimus, assembly GCA_949152435.1. Classification (NCBI taxonomy): domain Eukaryota; kingdom Metazoa; phylum Arthropoda; class Insecta; order Hymenoptera; family Pteromalidae; genus Gastracanthus; species Gastracanthus pulcherrimus. Next base: position 80,575,315 of record OX424575.1, read on the forward strand.
TTTTATCAACTGCTGAAGTACTCATCTTGGGGCGCCTCTGGCTTCGAATCTTTCAGACGAGGTGCATCCAGATTTTTAGGAGACATAATTAGTGCTGCTCGTCGTATAAAAAGACCCCAAATCTCTCAAAATGCTTCACATACTCATCCTGCTGATGACGGGAACGACATTGCGGTGCCAGATGGCAATGACGCCGCCAACGGTGGGGATGCCGAGGACATTACAAACTGTTAAATAATGAAGTAGAACCGGAAACATTTTCACTTTTGCTGCGATTTAAGTCACTGCATGTCCGTAACGAAGTTATCCAACTGAAAATTTTGTCAGGAAATATTCCTGCTACAACAATATTTCCGGACATGCAAAATTTACTTGAGTGGAAGTTTTAGCTTATTTTTTCCTAAAATTTTACAAAATTTTCCTAAATTTTCCTAAAATTGTCCTAAAATTTTACTAAATTTTCCTAAATTTTTACAGTAGCGGGAGAAAAATACCTACTTGTACTTAGGGGCTAAATATTTTTTTGAGAGCTTATTTTGATGAGTACTTTCATGTAAAAAATTGCTAGTAAAATCTCTGACAGAATGCGCAAGGTTAATTCGAAAATTATTAGAGTGACCCACATATATATTATAAATATTTATAGAATCGATATATAGCAAAATTTTAAAATAGATTTTCTGTTTAATTTTTGACAATTCTCGAGTAGGGCACATCCTTAAATAAGACGCGAATTGATCGATTAATTGCTCTAAGTTTCATAATAAAAATCTTTGACTTCTTCCTCTTTGCCCTCCGTAGCACAGTGGACGTTAATTCTCGAGTGGGGCACATCCTTAAATGAGATTCAATTTCGTCATACAAGCTTCAAAATAAAATATCTTTTTTTTTTTAAGTGGCATTTTGAACTCGAAAGTTCATCGCCTCATCTACGCCTTCCTCGTTTCCCTATTTCGTGCCAACCCCATCCATTTCGCGCCCTCCCGGGCAATTTCAGTTACGTCTGCTTTTACGTTATCCTCCCATCTGCGTCTAGGTCTACCTAGAGATCGCGTTGCTTTCGGTTTTCCTTTCATTATGCGCGCTGCCGTATGATCTTCGCCCATTCATGCCACGTGCCCTGCCCATCTTAGCCTCCGTGATTTTATTATTCTGTTAATATTTGGTAACGCGTACAAATTATGTAACTCGTCATTGTGCAGTATCCTCCACTCCCCAGTTTCCTCATCTTTCTTTGGCCCGTATATTTTCCGCAGAAGCTTATTTTCAAATACCCTAAAACGATTTTCTTCCACTTTAGTGAGCGCCCAGGTTTCGCACCCATACAAGATTACCCGCATTATTATAGTCTTATATATCCTTATTTTGACATTTTTCGACAGTAGCTTTGACTTAAGTAATCTATTCACAGTGTAGAAGCAGGCATACCCGAATGAAGTCTCTTATTAATTTCAGCTTTAATTTCGTTTCGATCATTTATAGTTGTACCTAAATATCTGAATTCGCTAACCTTTTTAAAAGTGAGATTTCCGACTCTGAGATACCCCTCTCCTTCGCGAATGCCCAGTTTCTCCATGATCATATATTTCGTTTTCGATTCGCTCACTTCTAACCCCGTGTCTTTAGCCGCATTTATAAGGATTTCCGCCTTTCGCGCCACCGTTTCACCATTATCTCCTACTATATCCAAGTCATCCGTACAGTCTAAAATCTGCGTTGTTCCATTGAGTGTTGCGACTAGCTCGCTAGCCTGCATTTTTCTAACAACATACTCTAGCGTCAAGTTAAAGAGTACCGTTGAAAGCCCGTCACCTTCCTTCAAACTGTCGCATATCATGAACGATTCGGATACATTACCGCATACTCGGACCTCTCCAGTGATTCCGTTCAGACATATTTGAATTAATTTTACGAGTTCTTTTGGTACGCCAAGGAGCACTAGGATTTGATACATTTTGCTTCGTTTGACAGAGTCGTACGCTTTCTTAAAGTCCACAAATAGCTGGTGTATAGTTTCGCAATATTCCCACTTTTTCTCTAATAATTGTATTATGGTAAACATTTGATCGCTCGTCGACCTGTTGCGCCGGAATCCACACTGATAATCTCCTATTATATCTTCCGCGAATGGTGTGAGTCTGGCCTGTATTATGTTTGACAGAACTTTGTAGCAGGTAGCTAAAAATGAGATTCCCCGGTAGTTGTTGCAGTCTGTTTTATCTCCCTTTTTAAAGATCGGTATGATGATGGATTCTTTCCAATTTTCTGGTATTATTTAATTTCTCCAAATAGCACATACTACATAAAAAATTTTAGATGTAAGCGCGGTACCCCTATATTTAAGTAGTTCAGCTGGTATAGAATCGTTTCCTAAGGCCTTATTGTTTTTTAGCTTTTTGATCGCGGCTTCTACTTCTTTGTAGGTCGGTTCGTCTATATGGAGGTCAGCAGTGTGGGTTTCGTCTCCCATTTCCTCGGAGTTTTCATACACGTTTAATAACTTGTCGAAATAGTCTTTCCATAGTTTCAATAGTACATTTTCGCTTGTCACGAGGTTCCCGTCCTTATCTTTCATTAACTGCGATCTACTCTGGAAACCCTTCCTAATATCGTTTATTCCTTTGTACATCTCGCGCGGATTATTTTCCTCACTATTAATTTCTATTTCTCTAATTTCATTTTTCTGATACTCGCGCTTCTTGTTTCTGTAAATCACAACCACTTGCTTTCTTATTTCATGGTATTCTTCTACGTCCCTACCGCTTTCATTGTGTACGCTATCTAATTTAGCCTTCTTGCGCCTTTCAAGCCAGAGTTCGCACTCTTCGTCAAACCATTCTTTGCTCTTTGGCCTTTTTTTCTTACCCAGTACTTTGTTCGCGGCCACTTTTATAGTTTTTTCGATAGCCCCCCATAACCTGTTCGGATCGTCATCTACTCCCGTCTGCGCATCCGTTTCCTTGAGCACCTGAAATCGGTTGCTAACTACTACTTGGTACTTGATTCGCTCTACCCCGCTTCGTAGTTTTCCAATATCAAAGGTTTCTACTTTGTTCGCTCGCTTACCATTATGACCGACTACTAATCTGGCTCTTAATTTGGTCACTACTAGATAATGATCCGAGTCGCAATCCGCCCCCCTATTGGTCCTTATGTCGAGTACATTGGTGTGGCGCCTGTTATCAATAAGAAAATGATCGATTTGTTTGTGCGTGGCCACGTCCGGCGATGCCCACGTTGCCTTGTGTATATCATTGTGCTTGAAGCACGTAGTCTTGACTATAAGATCTTTTGCGGCCGCGAAATTTATGACCCTAATACCGTTATCGTTGCTGGTTTCGTGAAGACTTTCTTTGCCTATAGTGGGACTAAACATTTCCTCTCTCCCTATTTTAGCATTGAAATCCCCCACTACTATTTTGGTGTCGTAAGACGCGAATTGATCGATTAATTGCTCTAAGTTTCATAATAAAAATCTTTGACTTCTTCCTCTTTGCCCTCCGTAGCACAGTGGACGTTAATAACCACGTAATTATACCACGCGCCTTTGATAATGATATACGAGAGTCGATCATTCACGAAATTGCAACTTTTGACGGAATGTATGATGTTTTTGTCAACAAGAAATCCGATTCCTAGGGAATGCCCGCTCGCGCCCCCATATAAAAAGGTGAAGTTACCGAATCCTAGCATCGCGTTATCTTTTCATCGGGTTTCTTGTATTGCTACCAAATCTAAATTATACCTCTTAGTTTCATTTATAATTTCCCGGAACGCGCCCGCTCTGTGTAGACTGCGTTCCTACCCTTCAGTTCCTTTTGGTTTTGGTTTGATTCTGTTTTTTTTGAGTCATGATAGTAAGTTAAACCCGCGCATTTTGGATCCTGTTCCGGTCGCAGGTGAGTCCATCCGTCTATGGGTGATAATCCTCATACCTCCCTAGAACTAAGTATGAAAGCTTCCCGAATTTGGCGTGGACATAGGCAACTCGTCGTCAGACACACTCGGTTTCATTCTCATATCCTAACGCCCCCTTGCAAGGCAGCGCGCCTTCGCTGGCTTCGTTGCCGTGTAAGACCAGGTGGCGAATCATTCTACACATCCCCTCTCAGGGTAGTTGTCATCGCTCCCGCATCCTCCACGACAGCAGGATTTTTGGCCCATTTTTTGTTTGAAATGTGTGGTAAAAGAGATAGATTACAGAGTAAGGTAGAAGAAGAAGGTAAGATAGGAGATTTTGTATAGTGTTTGTAGTTGTTGTGGTGCTTGCATAGTGTTTCTAGATGAATGCGTTCGCCAGTGCGGGCTCATCCCACCCACGCCTGGGCCTATCGGCTGTCCGCGACTGCTTATTCAATTTAATCGCAGCTAACCTTTTTCTCAGGGGTCGTTCCTTTATTCGCAACCTGAGGACGCGCTGTGTAGTGGTGATAGGCACCCACCCGTCCGCTCTGGACGACTACGCCCAGGAGCCGCTTAGGGTAACGGCGTTGCAACAGAAATAAAATATCTTTAGCTGGAGTAATATTATTTTGTAATACTAACTGCAAAAGTTCTCTTACATAGACTTCTATCTGCAGGTCATGACAACCAAAATGATTTTTAAAGCTTGTGATGACTTATAATAATTTTCAACTGTTGGCGGGTTGTTTTTTACAAACTCCGCCGCACGAGAGTTTGGCACCATCGCTTAAATTAAATACTGAAACTTTTCTTCTTTTGCTATGTTTGAATCTTTGTGAATTTTTTTAAACAGGTTCCAAAATTGCAGCCATTCTCGTACATTACCACTAAATTTAATTAATACAATTTTAGGTAACTTAAATGTTTTCCTAGTTTCTTGAACTTGAAGATCAGGAACACTTATCGATAATACCTCATCCCGGTTTATTGATAAACAGTCACTCATCATAAGTTTTGCCGTTAAAAATTTACTTTCGTATTTGTCGGCATCATCATATTCTGGCTGAATTTCAGCGTCAGTTGTGGCAGGTATATCCAGCATCAACTCTAAAATACTAAATTCGTAGTTTTGTTTAACTCGTTCAATTTGTCTTCTAAAATTTGAAACGAAATTAGAATCGATCTATTGGCTGTAGATCCAGCACCAAGTTTCTCATTAACAGCATTCAGCGGTTTTCTAAACGCCGCACGCTGCGACTTTCTGTTTCGATGTGCCTTATCCATGTTCTCAAGTAAAAAACAATATCACACACTTCACAATTAAAATAACAATAAAACTCAGTCCTGTCACGGTCGCCAAATGGTTTGTTGTATGTTAGTTGAATGGGATAAAAGATTAATTGTGAAAAACTTGAGAAAAAACAGAAATTATAAGGCATACACAACTTCTCTTTTTATCGGTCCACACTACTTTCTCCCGCGCCATGCGCGGACAAAATCTTTTTCGTCTCTCCACTCTTCGCGTGACATTAGTCATACATATAAAGCTTTGAAACACTTACGTCAACTACAAATGAAATTCGATAAAAATCCCAAGTATAAAGATCAACATACCACAGTTATACCTGAATATCTTGATTTAAATCATATGACTTTATTAAAATCTATATTACACAATGACGGGTCTTATTTTCCGCATCACGGAGTGATTAAAATTTCTAGTAATACTACAAAATTACGACTAATCTTTTATCCTTCTGTCAAAGATACGAACAGAGATTTTTTAAATAAACAATTAATGGTTGGACTTACAATACAAGATGTTCTTTTTACTTTAATATTTTGTTTAAGATTTTATAAAGTTGTCATTATTGGTGATATGGAGAAATTTACAGGTAATTTTTGATAAGGGAAAAAGATCGTAAATTTAAAAAAAATTACGGCAAGGAACCAATACTATTAATGAATATCAATTAAATACAGTAACTTTTGGTTTTCTTCCTGCTTCTTTGTTAGCTATACGTTGCTTACATCAATTGGCGGAAGATGATGGTCATAAATATCCATTAGCCGCTAAGATATTAAAAAGAGATTTTTATATTGATAATTTAATAACGGGCTTGTCTATACGCAAAGAAACGTGAAAAATTTATGAACAAATGACCGCGCTTTTAAGTCTTACTCATTTAAATATGCGACAATGGGCGTTAAATGAATCTGATATTTTTGCCGGTGTAAACGAAGAGTCTCGATGACGCATTTAATATGAATAAAGATTGTGTCTTAAAAACACTCAGTCTCTATTGCAAGGCACGAGAAGACTGTTTTGTATACGGAATAAAGACGCCTAATATTCACAAGCACGTTACTAAAGGAATTATTTTATCGGAAATCAGAAGTTGTTTGATCGATTAGGATTTCTCGAACCGATAATTTTGTATACGAAACAAATCACGCAAAGATTGTGGGAATCTAAAATTACCTGGGATGAGTCAGTACATACTAGTATTCATTATGATTGGTTTAATTTCTGTTCTCAATTAGTATCTATTAATAAAATAACATTTAATCGAAATATGTTAATCGATGACGTACACAAAATTCAGCTTCATTGCTTTGCAGATGCGATGACGACGAGAAAGGATATGGTGCGATGATGGTATATCAATGCTACCTATTGTGCTCCAAATTACACGTCTCGCCTTTAAGACCTCTCACTATCCCGAAATTAGAACTATGTGGTGCACTTTTGTTAAGTAGATTATTAAAAAAAGGTCAAAGGATTCAATATTTTTATGGACTGATTCGGAAATCGTATTGCATTGGCTTCATACATTGCCTAATTTGTTAAATACTTTTGTATTAAATAGAGTTCATGAAATTCAAAAAGAAACTAATATTAACCAATTGCTTCATCTGCGTTCGCATGATACTCCTGCGGATAGCCTTTCGCGTGAACAGTTACCGAATGAATTGATTACAAATAATTTATGGTTCCAGGGTTCTAAATGGTTGTACAAAGCTGAGTAATGTTGGACAAAATTTGAATTTAGATCAAGTCACAAGGTACTTCCAGAAACTAAAAGATCCGTTTGTTTAAAAACACAAATAAAATTAGATTTTTTGCAATAATTATCTACGTTTACTAAATTAAAACGATTTATTGCTTATTGTTATAGATTTTTGCAAAAGGATCGTCATTTTAAAGCTTCTAGAAATAAGGTGGTTATGCGAGTTTTGCAACAGTCTTGTTTTTCAAAACAAAAAGATAGTTTGACTATAAAAAAATCTGTTGAAAAAAATAGTAGATTATATAATTTAGATTCTTTTATTAATGAATATGGCTTAATACACGTTGGACGTCGTTTTAAAAACGCTAAAATTTCTTATGAAAAACGTCATCAATTTATATTACCAAATTGTCATTTTACCTCTGATTTGATTATAAACAACTTTCATCACACTTATTGTAACGCCGGTACACAAACAGTTTTATATGCAATACGTCAAAAATGTTGGATTATAGATAGAAGGAATCAAGTTCGAAAACTTATTCGGAAATGCATTACTTGTTTTCATGCTAAACATCGTTTGGACAATGAAAAAAGGGTCATTTATCAACTGTTCGAGATGATCAAAGTCGACCTTTTAGTCACGTAGGCGTAGATTATTGTGAACCTTTTTATATAAAGGAATATAAATATCGCAATCAAAAAAGAATCAAAGTTTACGTAGCTGTATTTGTTTATATAGCAGTAAAAGTTATACATTTCGAATTAGTCAGCGATTTGACACGGAATGTTTTATTGGTGCTTCAAGCTCTTTATATCTCACCGAGGTTAACCGGTGTCAATTTACTTCGACAATGCCACAAACTTCCAGGGTGCAAAAAATGAATTGAACGAGTTGCATTATTTTTTCAAATCCGAAAATTTGAAAACTATGTATACGACTTTACAATCAATAATAATATTGAATTTCATTTTATTCCACCTTCTTCACCTCGTTCTGGAGGCTTGTTGGAGGTTGGAGTAAAATCATATAAACATCATTTTAAGCGAGTAGCATCTAATTCACTATTTACTTACGAAGAGTTTAATACTCTTTCGATTGAAATCGAAGTCATTTTGATTCAAGACCGTCGACTCCTATATCCACTGACATAAACGATCTTTCTGCTCTAATTTCAGGACACTTCCGGATAAATAATTCATTAATTAATCTGCCCGAACCAAGCCTCTTAACAGTTTCTTTAAAAAGATTATGTGCATGGAAATCTAATTGTCTAATAAAACAACAATCTTGTGCCTGAAGCCCGATGGTCACATGTCTGCTCTGAAGACAATCCGGCGGATCTTGTTTCTCAAGGAATTACACCCTCTGAGTTAAAGGAGGCACAGATTTGGTGGAAAGGACCTAATTGGTTGTCACAAGAGCAAGACTCTTGGCCTCATTCTTTATTGCAGACTTTCTCAAACGTAAGTTTTTCTACCAATGTACAGTCTTTCGTTTCCTCCGTGGTAGGAAAATCAGATTTAGCTGATGGTATTACAGTAGGTTTGGATTTTGCTAAAATGAAAGATCAATTTATTTGGAAATTGTTAAATGATTGTTCTTCTTTATCTAAATTATTGAGAGTTATGGCTTACATTTTAAGATTCATAGATATCGCTAGAAGTAAGATTAATCAACTTAATAGCCAGTCATCAATACTTGAACAAAATTGGTATAAAATTGAAATTGCCGACTATAAAGGGGTCTGCCACAGAAATTTCTAGAGATCGTTATACTTGGATTTATCAATTACAACATTTGCAATTTTCAAGGGAATTTCGTTTATTAAGGCAGCAAAAGCCACTTCCAAACACTTCGTGCCTAGTAAGTTTGAATCCATTTATACAACAAAGTTTGTTGTTAGTAGGTGGACGGTTGAAATATTCATTGTTGTCTTTTGACAAAAAACACCATGTTATTTTGCCTTATGAAGGTAAATTTGCGGAACTTGTAATTCAAGATTGTCATGCGCGTACTCTTCATGGAGGCGTACAACTCACATTATGTACACTTAGGAATCAGTACTGGTTGATTAAGGGAACACAGCGAGTTGAGTCTACTATACATAATTGCCTTACTTGTACTCGTTACAGAGCCACGCAGAATTATCAACAAATGGGCAATTTGCCATCTCCTAGAGTTGTGCCTAGTCGACCGTTTAGCCAAGCAGGAGTTGATTATGCTGGCCCATTTCATATTCGCACCTCAATATATCCTTTATATGATTTATGACCTCTTCCTGGTAAGGTGCGAATATGAAATGGGCCAGCATAATCAACTTCTGCTTGGCTAAACGGTCGACTAAGCACAACTCTAGGAGATGGCAAATTGCCCATTTGTTGATAAATCTGCGTGGCTCTGTAACGAGTACAAGTAAGGCAATTATGTATAGTCGACTTCACTTGCTGTTTTTTTTCCCTTAATCAACCAGTACTGATTCCTAAGTGTACATAATGTGAGTTGTACGCCTCCATGAAAAGTACGATCATAACATTTATAGTCGGCAATTTCAATTTTATATCAATTATGTTCAAGTATTGATGACTGGCTATTAAGTTGATTAATCTTACTTCTAGCGATATCTATGAATCTTAAAATGTAAGCCATAACTTTCAATAATTTAGATAAAGAAGAACAATCATTAAACAATTTCCAAATAAATTGATCTTTCATTTGAGCAAAATCCAAACCTACTGTAGTACCATCTGCTGAATCTGATTTCCCTACCACCGAGGAAACGAAAGACTGTACATTGGTAGAAAAACTTACGTTTGAGAAAGTCTGCAATAAAGAATGAGGCCAAGAGTCTTGCTCTTGGGGCAACCAATTAGGTCCTTTCCACCAAATATGTGCCTCCTTTAACTCAGACGGTTTAATTCCTCGAGAAACAAGATCCTCCGGGTTGTCTTCAGAGCGGACATGCGACCATCGAGCTTCAGGCACAAGATTGAGGATATCTGCGCAGCGATTGGCAACAAAGGTAGGCCATTTCGATGGAATTTCCTTCAACCAATGCAGGTTATCTAAAGAATCTGACCACAAAAATATTTGAGGTTTGTTAGCTGCAAATAAAGGCAGAATTCGATTAACTAGTTTGGCAAGTAAATGCGCAACCGATAATTCCAATCGTGGTATACTTAGAGTATTTAATGGAGCTACTTTAGATTTAGATTGAAGCAAGGCAATCGAAATTGATGAATCTGTAATTGTTCTCAAGTAAAGCACGGCCCCATAAGCAGATTTAGAGACATCTGCAAATCCATGAAGTAGAAGTGATATGAAACTGGGCATGAAGCCTATCCATCGAGGAATTTCTATTTTACTAAGACAAGGCAACTGATAATACCAATCTCTCCATTGGTCGGCTTCACTATCAGGCAAAGAATCATCCTAATCTAGCTTTAAGAGCCATAACTTCTGCAAAAATATCTTAGCTGTAACTATGACAGGAGCTAGCAATCCCAGCGGATCAAATGGCGCCGGAGCGCCATGAGAAAAGTATGTTTCTGCATGGCTAGCACCCAAGCATTTATACATTGAGTTTCGGCGGCGGTTTTTCGCCCCGCAGCTTCCGGATTCATTCGAGATTCGCATTCGAGATGCTCCGACTTCCGTTTTTATTCGAGATAGTTGGCGTTCGAGTCTCGAGATCGGAATGTCAGTTTAGATTATATATATATATATATATATATATATATATATATATATATATATATATTTATATATATATATTTATATTATATATATATATATTTTATATATATATTTTATATATATATTATATATATATATATATATATATATATATATATATATATATATATATATATATATATATATATATATCACTTGTGTGTTAAAAATATAGCATAGTTGTCTTAGTTTTGTGTTTAAAATGTTCAAATGCATCGTTTTTAAGAACGTCAAACGTTTACCAGAGCGTAATAATATTTCCTTTCTACTCAGTGTATTGGCAAAACTAAAAATACCGTTTTTTGGCAATCACCCATATGTATGATATTAATAATTATAACTAATATAAATATCATAGGGTCAAAATAGCATCTTAAACGGACAATTTAAGCCTTGTAAAACATAAATTGGTTTCGAAACAAATATCTCAGGATGTTAATAGATTTTAGGTGAAGAGTCTGAAAGTAAATTGATTAAAAAATGTATGATATTTTTCATATTTATGGTTTTTAAAACTCTAGTTACTTACTCTTTTCTTTATAGCCAAAAAAATGGCTGCCAATTGATTGGCACTTAGCTTCCTCAAATTTTATAAATTGTTCCAATATGAAATTATTTATTCTATTTAATACTCTGGTGAAAAAAAATAACAAGTCTATTGCTTTTTAATATGCGGAGATATGTGTATATGGGTAATTCCACGTCAAGTAGAATTTCATACCCAAAATATGTAAAAAAAATTCAAACCCTTACCTGTATTGGTTCAGTGTTTATGCCAAGATGAAAAACACAATTATTTGCATTATTCTAATTTTTCTCAAAATGTATGTATTTTTATCTCAAGACCTATAAAAGATAAAGTACTTTATTCCGTATGTTTTGGAAAAAGAAATTGATGCAGAATATGATAGTATTTTTTGCATCACCACATTTGATGATTTTGATTGGTCCAAATTTCTGCCAAGACACTAATGAAATTTTAAGCTGAGCGCCACAAGCAATTTTGTTGAAAAATATTTCAATGATAGTTTTAGATATATATTTTAAGATAGAGCAAGATTTATAATGGTACTATAATTCAGTTACGCGAAAAAAATAATAGAAATTGGCTCAGTTTACCAAGGTTAGACTCTTATGGGATTTAACATAAATCTGTTTCTGATAAAATAAACCAATTTCTTTTATTTTTTTTCTCGTAACTGAGTTATAGTACCATTCTAAATCTTCTTTTATCTTAAAATGTACATCTAAAACTATCATTGAAATATTTTGAATTATGGGATTTAACATAAATCTGTTTCTGATAAAATAAACCAATTTCGTTATTTTTTTTCTCGTAACTGAGTTATAGTACCATTCTAAATCTTCTTTTATCTTAAAATATACATCTAAAACTATCATTGAAATATTTTGAACAAAATTGCTTGTGGCGCTGAGGTTAAAATTTCATCGGTGTCTTGGCAAAAACTTGGACCAATCAAAATCATCAAATTTGACGATGCAAAAACTATTATCACATTCTGTAGCAAATTCTCTTTCCAAAACACAAGGACTAAAGTACTTTATCTGTTTTGGTCCTTGAGATAAAAATACATATATTTAGAGAATAATTAAAAGAATGCAAATAATCATGTTATTCAGCGTGGCATAAATCCTGGAACCAATAGAGGTAAGGGTTTTGAATATTTTGGGTATGAAATACATCATTTCCTTAAAGTTTTAAATTTTTTACTTGCTCACTTGACGAGGAATCTCCCATATATTTAAATTTTGTAATTTGTGAATTCAAATTTTAACTTAATTAAATATTATTTCTTGCAAATTATAGTCTTCTTTTATTTTGAAACTATTAATTAAATTTTTTTACAACTTATTGGAGTAAACGCATATTTTTGTGATAAAAATGGAGGTTTTTAAAAAATGTTCTTTAACTACACCTATTAAACAAAATCAATTTTAAATAATTCAAGAGAATTTTTAACCATGAATAAATGAAAGTTAATAGTTATTCTTGACTATGTTTAAACTCTGTTTATGATCTGAAATAAACAAAACATTTTTTGTACCTCTGCAAAAGTGTAGCATAGATTATGAAAAAATATTTAAATTATGTAAAAACTTAAAAAGTTACATTTGTATCAATTATCAATAATAATATTTGCAACAGTATAACTGTTGATTAAATTTTATTTATGAATATAATGTAATTCTTTATAATATAATACTTTAACCAATAAAATTTTTTCGTATTTTTGTAACTCTGTTCGATTTTATGAACAACGAATTTATTCATTAAATACAAAAATATTATAAAAATGTAAAAGCGGCATAAAACAAAAACGAATCAATAATTCTTCATTTTCATTTTATTTCAAACCTTAAAGAAAAATAAAAATAAACTTTGAATGGCCAAAAAATACTGTATAATACTAAAATAAAGCAAGTAATTCTTTTTATAAAACATGAATATCATAAAAATGAAAAAATGTTATAAATCAGAAACGAATAGATAAATCTTCAAAATTCTTCTTGATTTCGAATCTTCGTAAAATGACGTAAACAATGAACTATGGTCAAACATTACCGAGTAATACGCAAGAAATCTACAATCAAACATTTTATTAGGAAGAAAATACCATAAAAAATGAAGAATCATTATATAATAAAAACGATTCAATGAATCTTAAAAATTCTTTCTAATTTAAAATCTTCATTAAAAGACGAAATAAATGAGTGTCCATTGGTCAAAAATAGCCGTGTAATATTCGAGAAATAAGCAGTCAATAATTTTTTGAAAAGAAATATAACCTCGAATATCTCGAAAAATAAAAGTCCTCATGATCTGGGAAAATAACTTAGCCGAAAGATGGAAAAACCAACTTTTTAGAAAATTTTTAGAAGGTATAATGCCGTTTTATTCAAGTTATCGTTTGCCATAGAAAATTGATTTTTCTTACAAAATTATTTTCTTCTCATCTATAGAAAAATAAAATAACAAAAAAACTTAACAGAATAATCTTCTCCATTATCCTAATCACCTCAATTATTTCAAGAATTATGCATCATATATTTCAGAGAAATAACCATTAAAAGAAAAAATGACGTTTTCGTGTATGACAAAAGAAAGAAAACAACTTATCCAAAGTTTCAGGAAGTAATAGATACGAAATTTTATGCTCTTTTAAATGTAATTTCAGTTGATTGATGACATTATTTCTAGCGTACGAAAAGACACTAAAAAGACACTAAGACTGATAAATAGAAAAACCGTTAAAAAACGAAAACTTATCTGAATAACTATAAAAATTATTATTATGCCGCCTAAGTTTAATAAAAAAGAACAAACAAAATGGTCCCCGGAACATTAAATTTGACCGTTGATTACTCGAGATATGAATGCATACACACACATGTGCACACACCCACACCACGCATACATACGAGGTCTGTCCCAAAAGTATCCGACCTACCTCGATTTCTCGGCGCTTGATTTATTCTTCGTCATGCGGGGGGTGGCATCCTTCAAAGTAGTCCCCATTTGATTCAACAAGATGCTCATATCGATGTTTCCACTTATTAAAGCACTCTTGAAAGTCAGACTTCGGAATCGCCTTTAGTGCATTCGTCGCATTAGTTTCAACAGTTTGTTTATTGTCGAATCGATGTCCTTTAAGCGGCATTTTCAATCGAGGAAACAGCCAAAAGTCGCAGGGAGCTATATCAGGACTGTATGGAGGCTGGCGGAGCTGCGCAACACTGTGTTTCAATAAATACTGCTGCACAAGGTTTGATGCGTGCGCTGGAGCATTGTCGTGATGAAGAAGCCAGTCACCGGTTTCACAAAGTTGCGGTCGTTTTCTCCTGATTGCATTACGTAATCTTTTCAAAACTTCAACGTAGTACTCTTTATTGATTGTCTGGCTTGTAGGGGCATATTTGTGGTGCACAACGCCCTCATAATCGAAAAAAACAATCAACATTGACTTGATGAACGAGGATCACTGTCAACAGATGTGCGGCCACTTTTGAACCGCCTATACCACTCTTTTATTTGTGTTTTGCCCATACACTCATCTTTAAAGGCCTTTTGCAACATTTAAATTGTTTCCGCACAACTTTTACCGAGATCAAAGCAAAATTTTATGCAAATTCGCTGTTCGGTTCGTTCTGCCATTTTTAGCAATAAGCAAATTGCGACGAACGCAAAAAACACTAAGGCGTTTCATCGGTATCTCAGGCTACTGACGAGAAGGTTAGGAGTTGCTGGTGATATTCGTACCCTCCAGAGGTCGCCTGAGTCTCTCCGCGCGAAGATATGAACGTAGGTCGGATACTTTTGGGACAGACCTCGTACATACAGACATTTTTTAAGACTAGTAAGATGTACTCGCCGTTGACTGTCTTTACTTTGGCGACTCGAATGAATCCGTCTTGACCGGTATACAACTGCAGAATTCGACCGAATGGCCATCGTCCGTTGGGTCTAAGGAGAGAGGAATCGGCGATCATCATGAGATCCCCGAAGTCGAGTCCATTTCGACAGCTGCTGCAGAGTATTCAGGCACTCGCGACTTCATCGGCCCCAAAAGTGACCGCGCATACCTTTGACGAGTTCCCAATGAGTGAGGCGTTCGAGATAGGCTGCTGGGTCACTGGGTTCTGGGGTCGAGATGAGTGGGCCACCGACGAGGGAGTGCGCCGGCGTAAACACATCCAAGTCGTCCGTTCCTCCGGAGAGTGGAACAGTAGGTCTGCAGTTGAGCACCATCTCTATTTCGACCAGAAGAGTGGAAAACTCTTCGTAGACTAGTCGTTTGGTTCTCAGTACTCGGCGGAGATGATTCTTTATGGACTTCACTCCGACTTCCCAAAGAACACCGAAATGAAGGGTGGCTGGTGGAATGAAGCGCCAGTTGATTCCGGCAGCAGCGAGCGTACCAGCGATCAGGTCCCAGTTTAGCTCATCAGCGTGTAGTAGGCGACGCAGCTCTGAGTTTGCACCACGGAAGTTCATGGCATTGTCACTCCAGATCTCCTCGTTGGGTTTTCAGCGACGTCCAATGAAGCGAGCCAGGGCTCCCAGGAAACTGGCTGTAGACAATTCACCAACCAGCTCCAAGCGTATGATTTTGGTACTCACACAAACGAAGACCGCAACGTATCCCTTGAATGCTGATAGTCCACGGCCCTTTGACCTCAGTATTTGTAATGGATCGGCGTAGTCGACGCTGCATCGGCTGAATGGCCTGGAACGTGTAAATCGCGTTACTTGGAGCGAGGCCATGGCTTGAGTCATAGGGCGATCAGTCGACTTCGCACACACGGCACAGTTGCGCAGGTGTTCCTTGATCTTCGCCCTCCCGCCTACGAACCAGGCACGCCGCATTACGTATGCGCACGTGGGTCGAAAACCAGCGTGCAACGCGTGGTGGTGGGCCCAGTTAATCAACAGTTGAGCCAGATGATAGTCGGTATCGAGGATAACTGAATGCCTCTCCTCATACGGCATCGCAGAGTTCGTGAGTCGGCCTCCGTTGATGGCTAAGCCTGATGTAGGCGAGGTACTCGCAATACACCTCGTCGACTCCCACGGGAGCAAGCGGGCTGGACAAGAGAAATGCTCAATCAATCCAGCTTCAGCGGTCTGCGTGGCGAGGCAGCCAGGAATGGAGACATTCACAAGTGTGTCACTGGGCCAGCTGGTTGTCGGCCCAGTGATCCATGACGGACCGTGACACCAAAGACGATTCTCGCGAAGACTCTCAGCGTCGGTGCCTCTTGGTGCCACGTCAGCTGAATTCTCGCTAGAAGGTACGTAGCGCCAGATTCCCCGTGGCAGTATTTCTTTTACTTGATTTACGCAGCTGTCCACGAAGTTGTTTCCAATCGGATCGGTCAAGTGAAGCCAACGTAGGACCACCTGAGAGGCGCTCTAGGCGCAGATGTTAGTCAGCGGGATGTTCAAGCTTCCTGCGGCCGAGCGGGCCAGTCCCGCTGCCAGTAACGCTATTCAAAGTTCTAGACATGGGATTGTCATCCTCGGTGTTGGATTATCTGTCGGACTCTTGGTTAATGCCAGCTTGGTTTTAGCAGACACGATATTTATGTTGACTGCTCTGGCTTCCGTTTGGGTCCTTAGATAGAGGACTTCGGCGAACGCACGGCGACTCGCATCGGCGAAGACATGGAGCGGAGCATTAATGGAAGTAGTCCAGCGTAGCCACCGAGGTAGAGCGATGCTGACGATGCTGTGTAGACTCGTCCTAAAGGCCCCCCATTTTTGGGTCATTAAAGTCGGCAGTCCTTCGTCCTTAGTCAGGTTTGCGCGCCAGAGATCGTGCATAAACATCTTGGCGACCAAAATTATCGGAGCGAGCCAGCCATATGGGTCAAACAGTCGAGCCAGCTCGGAAAGTACATGACGCTTGGTCATCTGAAAGCCGTTGTCGAAGATTGTAGGGGCGAATCGGAAGCACTCGTTGACGAGGTTCCAAGCTATTCCAAGCTCGCTAACCGGGCTTTCGATGGTGAAATGCAGCCTCTGGGCCGCAGACGGTTCTCAACAGGGATGTCGTCCAAGAGGTTGGGTTTGTTCGTCACCCACTTTTTAAGCTCGAGGCTGCCCGCCCGCAGTAGCTGGACCAGCTGATCCCGATGTCGGCGAACGGCTTCCAGATCACACGTCCCGTTAAGGAAATCGTCGACGTACAACTCTCGCTTGACCGCGTCGACGGCCTCTGGGAGCGAGTCTCCCTCATCGATGCATAGCTGATGCAGTGTTCTTATAGCGAGGTAAGGAGCACAGGCCTCATCGTAACTCACGGTGAGAAGTGCGTAGTTGGTCACTGGCTCCTTATTCGAGGGGCTCCAAACGATTCGCTGCAGGTGTACGCAGTTGGCGTTAATATTTATTTGCATGAACATCATACTGATGTCGGCGCAGTACGCGACTGGACATCTTCTTCAACGTGTTACCACGGTAGCCAAATTGTTCTGCAATTTTGGTCCAGGGTGCAACAAGTCATTGAAGCTGTGGTTGGATGACGTAGGACAGGATGCATTGAATACGACGCGAAATTTCTGGCTATCGTCTGTTCTCTGCCATATACCGTGATAAGGAAGGTAGTTGGCGTGCTGATGATCATCGGCGAGCTCCTGATCGATGAGGGTTCGCGTGTGTCTCGCGCGCATATTCTGCTTGTAAATTGGAATCTCGCTGCATCCTTCAGTGAACTGACGACAGCGCCCCGGCTTGGACGGACAGTTTTTCGCAGCGTGACTACCTCTGAGACAATTGTAGCACAGTTGCTCGCGGAATACCAGATCACGACGCTCCTTCTGAGTCAGTTCTTTGAATCTGATGCAGTGCCCAGTATAATGGGGTCCCTTGCATGTACCACATCTCTGGTTGTTTGTTGCAACGGTCGCGCAGACTCTCAATGGGCGTACCGCCGAAGTCGTGCTGCTGTACCGCTGGATATTGTCATCAGAACTGCTTGCAGTCCGGGGTTATCTCACCAATTCCAGGGAGTTTAGGGTCCGACATCGACGTTGCAAGAAAGTCGACACTGTTGCGAACGTGGGGTTGCATGATACGACACGCCCTTGCAGCAACGAGAGAGAGAGAAAGAGAGAGAGAGAGAGAGAGAGAGAGAGAGGACGTGATCGTCGCGAGAGCGACAGAAGGAGATGTCAACGGATACAGGAGCGCAGATTTGACAGTATGGCGACATCGCGTAGCTCATCGACGCTCGTATGTATGAACGCGAGAGAGACGGAGAGAGAAGACAACGTAGACAGGAGCACGGGCACTTGCAGCTCTGTGCAGTTCATTGCCGCTCGAATAGATGAGCGCAAAAGAGTCGGAGAGAGACGCCGATGGAGACAGGAGCATGGGCACTGGCAACCCTGCACAAATCATTGCCGCTCGAATACATGAGAATGAGAGAAACGGAGAGAGGCGCCGACGAAGATAAGCGCGGGCGGCCGGGATCGACTATGCTACTACACGCGAGTATGAGAAAAGGGGTACGATGACATGAGCGGAATGCACGGACACTCTGCGAGTGGGTGTGAGCATGAGAATCATGTGTAGGCATGTGAAAGCGACAGCGAGCCGATTTGTGCGTCGAACTGCAATCCAAGAGAGCAGCGCCAAGATGGCAGCCGACATTTCGCGCCGTCGATAAATTCGCGAGACGAAAGGCGCGTTGCAATGCTGTCTCAGCGCAGTGTGAATTGTGTATCCTCTAACAGCCGATTAGAAGGACCATGTTTGAAAATTGTGGTTGAGTGGAGGAGGGATTACACAATAAATACTCACACCTACGCTAAACTTGCATTTACTCGTTGCAATCGTTAAACTTAAAATTTCAAATTTGAATTGATAATGATAGTCACAGGCGGTTAACAAATTAAATTAATTATTACATACTGCTCAAAGTAGCTTATACAGTGTCCTATAGCCCTCGCACTGACATTCAGCGTCGGTTGGCAATATCTCTTCTTCTGGCCGGGGCTCTCGCAGTCGACCTTCCTCGTTGCTGGCTCGAGCGAGAATGCTATACGACCGCAGCACCGAGGTGTCGATGAGCTAGCGCGGACGTTTTCTGTTCTGCCCATTGCGAGCTCCACCGAAAATGTGTTAAAAAGATCAAAGTTTTGATTTATTTTCTTACATTTTAATAATTTATTTTCTTACTTTTTAATGATTTTATGCAACATTTATTGAGATATTAGATTTATAGTGACAAACAGGGTATAATAATTATTATTTATAAGCTGTTAACTACTATCATCTTCACAGTAGTCGAAAATATTTTCGGTATTTTTGTTATCGTATTTGATGTTATTTCAGTGGGTTTTACGACATATATTGAAGTTGCATTCCTGATGATAGCACAATGCATAGAAGTGCTATTTGCATATTGTAAATAACTTTTATTTTAACTTTTAGTTGAACGAAAATACAGTGATGTTTTCGAAGTTAGAAATTCAGTGAAATTATATCTTGAAAATTTTTGTATTTAGTACACCCATTTTTTTAATTATTATTATAGTAGCATATGTATTGTTCTATCTAGTATTGACAATAACAATACAATATCTTCATATTAGTTGTATAAAATCATTATACGTTAAAAATTCAGTTCAAAATGTTAATAAATATTGCATATATATTGTAACGAAATGCGAGCTCTGCATTATCATGGGCCCGCGCAATGGGTACTGCGCGCTCAGGGGGTGGCACAGCCTGGCACATATGTATTTACCCAAAGAGAACGCAAAGGGCAGCGCGGCGCTGGCTGCGCCGGTGCGCGAGGAGAGACACTCTCGATAGGACTGCTGGCCCGCACGCGTCTATAGTTTTTCGGTCTCTCCTATCGCCATTAAATTCTCCCGCGTCATTCTCCCATGTGCGACCACTTATTGCTATATCGCGTATATGTGTGTGTGTGAGCGAACAAGTGGAGGCGCATGCAACTGCACTCTCCAACGAGTAGAAGGAGAGAGAGGAAAGAAACGAAGCGAGTCTCGGCAGTAGAGTAGCGGAGCGAGCGAGATGGAGCGAGGGAGACTGCGGCCACACGCATCAGGCGCAGCGAGGGGAACCGGAGAGCTGAGTGAGAGAGAGAGAGAAAGAAAGAGAGAGAGAGAGAGACATCGAGAAGCCGGGACGAGCCACTGACTACGAGGTAAAGGACTAACCCGAGGTCGGAGAAACGCGTGCGTCCAGGGTGGCACTCTGAGTGCACCGTACCCAATGTTCACAGCGGTGAATATCGGCGTCGGGAAGAGATGCTCGCGATACGCGTCTCTCGCGAATCAAGTCGCGCGCTCAGCACCGATCCAGCTGAGCGCACTGCGACGCTTGGCTTGCGCGTTGCTAATTTCATTATTGTTACCATCGTTATTTATTATTGTTACTATTCAAATCTTTCTTATTGTTATCCATTTGTATCATTATCGTTTGTTCAATATCGTTTATTCCATTTGTTAATGTTAAAAGTCGCATTGACTTATTTTCCCCACAGACCCGCCGCTTCACGATCGAGTTTTCGCGATTTCGCGCACCTTTCAAGTCGCGAAATTTCGTGCGTCGAGGTATCTCCGCACGAAGCCGAATCCACCGGGATTCGGCAACTTTGTAGCAGAGAAACCAAAGCAGCGACTGCAAGATAGAAGCTCAGCGGCGGTACGCCACTTGCTTGCTCCACGTAGGAGAAGCCACTAAGAGCACGCGCGCGTTGCGTGCGGTACATGCCCTTACAGTCTCTAGTGGTCTAGATTAATTATTAATAAACAATTACTTACTCTGTTATATAATATATATATGGGCGATTCTCTGTGAAATCGAAGACGAAAAATTTTTTTTCTCTAACCAATTTTAACATGTATGTAGAGTTCTTATAAGTGCGATTTTTTTCAGATTTTTTTGACCAAGTATGTTCGAGTTCCAGTAGGTCAAAGACGGTAATTTTAGCATTTTTTCATTTTGGAGCTGTTTTGAATGATTTTTAGTTCAATAGGAGCGTGTTTTACGTAAAAATTGAATGTGTACTGTTGTATGCATTTTTTCTGAATTTTTAAGAAAAAATATTTTCAAGGTCATATGACCCTTCATTACATGGATTAAGTTTATTTCAAAACTCAAAAGTTGAAAAGAAGAAAGTTCTTTTAGTAAAAAAATACCTGCACATGTCCCAGAACGGCAATCGAGCTGTATTTTTTGCTAAAAATAAAAATAACAGTCAAGTTATGCTAAAATATGATTAAAATGCATATTTAGCACCATTAATAATGTGTTCGATCATTCAGCTCATCACCAAAAAATTCATGGAGATGCCTTTTTTAGTACATAAGTACCTGCATAACTCCCAAAATGATAATCAAGCTGTATTTCTTGCTACAAATATAAATAACAGTTAAATTATGCTAAAATATGATTAAAATGCCTATTTAGCCCCTATAAAAATGGGTTCGACTATATGGAACATCACTAAAAAAATTATGAAGGTAGCTTATATTAATACAAAAGAAACTGATATAGTCTCAATATCGTAATAAAGCTGCATTTTTTGCTAAAAATAGAGAAAATGGTTAAATTATTCTAAAGAATTATTAAAGCGTACTCTTTGCTACAGGTACTTTTGTACTAAAAAAGGCTTCTCCCTGAATTTTTTGGTAGTCGACCGAGTGATCAAACTTTCTTTTTTTCAACTTTTGTGTGTGTGTGTGTGTGTGTGTGTGTGTGTCTGTGTGTGTGTATATAAGTGAATGTATGCATACACAACGGCGAAAATCCTGGAGGGAGAGCTACGATACGCTGTGTGGACTGTGGCTGTGTCTCTGCGCGGAGCTGTGTGTGCGCTCGGTATCGATGCGCGGAGCTGTAGTATATTTATATATTTCGAGGAGTAAGCCGTATTTGCAACGTCGCATCAGTCGAGAGAGAGCGAGCTGTAAGTTGGAAGGAGCTGCAGCCGTAACACGCGCGCTATTTGTATAACGGTAGACGGAGTAGTAGAGAAGCGAAAGAGTGTGGTCTTCCTTTCCCTTACCGCGTTATATGTTTCTCCTCAGCTTTTCTCCTCATTTTGTTAGCGATTTTTCCCTACATTCCTTTCACACCCGAGCCATAAGATGTATTCTACATAGAAAATAATTAGGTTTTAACTGAATTAATTTTTAATTGATTATATTTACGCTTGGGACATTCCCATATTGTTGAAATAATTTTTTTTTTTTTTAGTTATGGACTCTTGTTTTTCCAGGTCTTGTTTTGGCCAATCGTCCCACTGGACTTCGTAATCCAGCACTGGGATGCGACGAAACCGCGGCTGCACGAACGCTGCGCGGATTAGCTGTGTAACGGTAGTCTCGTATGAGCATCATGAGTAAGGAGCAGGTGGCTCGGGGAGACACAGCGACTAGCCACAGGAACCGAGCCCAGCCGAGCGCTGACGAGAGAATCCGAGAGGGAAGTGCCGCGACAACTGTGGCAGTGGTATGGTAGAGAGAGAGAGAAAGAGAGAGAGAGAGAGAG
The DNA here is from genome assembly GCA_949152435.1 of Gastracanthus pulcherrimus. Taxonomy (NCBI): domain Eukaryota; kingdom Metazoa; phylum Arthropoda; class Insecta; order Hymenoptera; family Pteromalidae; genus Gastracanthus; species Gastracanthus pulcherrimus. The sequence continues at coordinate 80,598,011 of OX424575.1, forward strand.
AGAGAGAGAAGGGGAAGCCCATATGGAGAGCCAGTAGTAAATGAATTGCAGCCAACTCGCAACTCACCTACCCGCAGCTTGTACAGTACAGTGCGGCACGCGCATATATACATATATGGGTCATTCTTATACATCTTTAAAAAAGCGTGCGCAAGGGGTCTTCGTTACTTTCCGTCGATTTTTTAATGAAAGTACTCATCAAAATAAGCTGCCAAAAAATAGACTTGAGTAAAAAATTGTTGAATTATTATATTTGAGCATTTCAAATTTTTATAATTTCTTTATAGTTTATTTTAAGTTGCATCTTCTGTTCTTATTTCGCAATGCGAAACTCTGTATCACAGTCGTTTTAAATAATGAATTAAGATTTCTTTCATTATCTACCTTTTTACAATCGATATCCATATCTCAAAAATTTACGGTTTGATTATCTATCGAAATTACACTTATTTGTGGTTACAACTAAACAATTAAAAATCATAAATTTAGATATTTATCATCAATCGTTTTTCGACAACCGATAACGGATATCTCAAAATTTAATAAAACCATGATATCGTAGGATCACACTTTTTTGTAGCTAGATATAAACCTTTGCAATCCATGTATTAAGATTTTGTCAATCATCTATTTTTTGACAATCGATAACCAATATCTAAAAAATCTATAGACCCAGAAATTCGCGGGATTACACTTTTTCGGTGGCTGATATAAACCTTTGTCAACTATGTATTAAGATTTTGTTTATCATTTAGTTTTTGACAATCTATAACTGATATCTCGAAAATTTATAGTTTAATAAGATCGCGGGATTAAACTTTTTGTAGTCAAAACTAAGCAATTACAAATTATAATTTTTATTTTTACCATCACTTATTTTTTGACAATCGATAATCATTATCTCGAAAATCTATTGACCAACTAATTCGCGGGATTACACTTTTTTGTAGCTGGATGCAAACCTTTACCAATAAAACATTCAGATTTTTTTATAATATATTTTTCGACAATCGATAATCAATATCTCGAAAATTTATGGACAAAATCAATTCGTGAGTATACGCTATTTCGTACCTAGATACAAACGTTTACTGACTATGTATTAACCACTTTTTTAGCATACATTTTTCGACAATCGATAATCGATATCTTGGAAACTTATAGTTTGATTAGCTCGCGGGATTACACTTTTTGTAGTTACAATTAAACCATTACAAATTTAGATTTGGCCATCATTTATTTCTGGAATATCGATAATTTATTTAATTATTCACAACGCACAGCGTGTCGCCTAGTGAACTTCGAGTCTGGATAGTCGAGATGGAAATAAAATATTTCGCTGGGTAGAGGGTCTTTGTTACCATGCAAAATAGTGCTGACAGTGGCGGAATGAAGAAAGGCGAAATCGGAGCTTCTACAGCTTGCGGATGCTCACGAACCATACATACATACTCATACACATACGAAAATTTCAGTGAGAGAAGTATGTCCTTGATACGGACGATGTGTATAGAGAAAGTAATGCAACAAGAGATGGATAGATAGATAAATATATTTATCTCAGCCATGCAGTATAACCCCATTAGGCACATAATTGATACATTAGAATTTAAAGAATTTATAACAATAACGATTAAAGAATACAATTGATTTTTAGATGCATCGTAGCAGTAGAAATATCAATAGTAGCATAATGAAAAACGAGTTACAATAAAGTAAATAATGACAAAAGATTATGTTAAAAACTTCGCAAAAGATAAATAATCGGTGTAATTTAAACTATAAGACATTAAAATTCGAAGTCTAATTAACTAACGCAGCTTTGTAACAATTTTTCACACTTCAGAACTATTGCCGCACTGGCGGTGTAGTTCTCGCAAGCTGAACTTAATTACAGTGCATACGACAGAGAGTTTACAGCTGCATCAAGTTCTTCAAGTCCACACCAAGTACACCTACTTCAAAACCACTGCCATAAAAAACTTATTCAAAACAGAAAAATCTATTTGATTTGCACAAAAATGTAAAAATAATAATTTACCCTCATTGCAATTTTTCTCATAGAATATATTATTCAAGTCATTATTAGCAAACCAAAAACTTTATACGTATATCACATTATATCATATTATATCATATAGAGTCATATAACAAAGAATATTTTTATAAATTTATATTAACTTTATATAGAGTCAGATACTTATATAAACAATTTTTTTTTACGTAAAACTTACGGCACTGTCAACTGATTTAGAAATATGTTATTCTACGTTCAATCTTTAAAATGATGTTAAAACTCAAAGTGCCGAGTGTATTAGCCACGTAAGATTCTAATGTAATATTCCTACCAAAGTTCCTTCAAAATATTATTATAAAAAAGGAGGAAATCAAGATTCCGAAAGTTGCTATACTTTATACAATAATGATTACTTTTTTACTAGTTCACTAGAAAGGGGGTATGTAGGGACACAGCAGTCTATCTTTCTCGTGCAGTTTCGCTGTCTCTTTCTCACACAGTCATAGTCTATATCTCTCGGACATGACGCTCTCCTTCCCCTCGCGTCCCCCGCGCACCAATCAAGTACGGACACTAGCCGAGTCTAGTCGTCTATCTATAAACGCTGTGCTTAAATAAATATATAGTTATTCCTTAACATACACTCTCTTCATTTCACATAACGTTACCTAATGATAAGCTTATGTGTAGTTAGCAATCGCTACAACAATGAGAAAAGTGTGCTATCTCTTTTGCTGATTTTCACTCCCTCGTAAGTAGCTCTCACGCACACATTTAACTTGAAAGTATGAGGACGATTCTGACCTGCTCTTGCATGTATGGGTACTTCGCAGGCTCAAGGGTCTATTTGGTACAATACAACAGGTATACGAAGATATACGACCGCCCAGTCTAAGTTCTAATTGCAATCTGCCTTGGTATCTCAGAAAGATGAATATTTTTTTGTTTTATTGAGTTTCTTAAAATACGGCATGCCTAATATCAGTTTGCAATGAATATAGTCATATAGCTTATAAATATTTAGACTTATATAAATATTATCTTGGAAAGTAAATTCATATAAATTATATAAATAATAGAGAATTCAATATATTATATATGAATAATATCCCAGGTGGAAATAATTTTGCCAAAAAGTATTAATTCTTGTGGAAAAATGTGAAAAAGTGTATGTATTTCAGAAACAGTATTATAATCTGCCAATTATTAAATATGTATGTTCTAAACACCCCCACTTTCGGACCATTGTATCTAAATTTAATCAATTCCACACAAAATTTAACAATTTTTAACAAATTTTAAAATTTATCAACACATTACAACAGTTTATCACGGAGTTTCGCAGTTTCGAATTATAACAAGTCATTTATTACGTAGATTAAAAATGATTAAAACTAAAATTAATTTTCTGCAGATTTTAACATTTTTTAATAATAAGTTGAGTTATTAAAATCGGGGAGAGTCGCCCAGTTTGGGACACATCTGGTTTCGATACCTTCCAAGTATATGTAGCTGCGGCGGCTCGGGTATTTTAACTAACATTATAAAAGAAAGCTATTAAAAAAATTTCAGATTTTCAGGTAATTTGTAAAATTAATTATTTGACGTTTTATATTAAATTAAAATTGGCACTTGCTTGGCGCTAAATTTGGGACACCCGTTCATAATAAAAAGATAAGCAATAAATATGCATGTATATACTGGGACCGTAAACTCTGCACACAATTATTCTTTGTACAAAAGAGTTTTTCTACACTGCCATATTCTACACAGTAAATCTTTACACGGGAATTCTCTACACAATTACTCTTTTTCAATATTGTGTACGGAAAAATTCTACACAAGAATTTTATACACGGGAATTATCTACATAACTTTTCACTTTCAATGTTGTGTACGGAAAAATTCTACACAAGCATTTCTTACACGGGAATTCTCGACAGAACTATTCTCTTTTAATATTGTGCACGGAAAAATTCTACACAATAATGTTTTACTAAATGTTTTACTAAATTCCTGTATGGAAAATTTTTGTGTTGAAATTTTCTGTGCACAATATTGAAAGAGAAAAGTTCTGTCGAGAATTCCCGTGTATGAAATGCTGGTGTAAAATTTCTCTGTACAGAATATTGAAAGTGAAAAGTTGTGTAGATAATTCCCGTGTACAAAATTCTTGTGTAAAATTTTCCCGTGTACAATATTGAAATAGAATAATTGTGAAGTGAATTCTCGGGTAAATAATTGTATACAGAGTTAACGGTCTCCATATTTACGATGATTAAAATTGGATGAAACATGTGTCCCAAAGTGGACGATCGTGTCCCAAAGTAGACGACACTCAACCCTCATTTCTACCTTAAATTGCAATCACTGCAAATCTGTAACCTTAATCAAATTTTGGTACACTGTTACCTATGTACAGGGACTTGTAAAATTAAATTTTATAAACAAACAAAGATTTTATACACAAAAATCCTTAAAGAGATTCTATGCGTAGATATATGTCATAAAAAACAAACATTTTTACTACAATTTAATCTCACAGAATGATATGGAACTCAATATATTATAAAATAAGGGGTATTTGTCAAACTAAAAAAATTTTCTTTATCAAAATTCCGATATTGTAAAATTAGGTATCGTCAACTTTAGACTTTAAAAGAGAAAAAATTGACAAATCAGACTTTCTTATTTGTAATCCGATTTTAATTTGGAACGTCACATTTTGTTCCGTGAAAGATTTCAGGGGGACTTATCGATATAGAAATTGAAAAACATCGAAAAACCTGCAACATTACAGTCCATTATTTACAAGTCCATATACATGTTTTTGTAAGTTTGAGTGTGTATACGTATAAACTATTGACTGTAACCTAGCAGGTTTTTCGATGTTTTTCAATTTTTATGTGGGTAAGTAACCCTGAAATCTTTTGAGAAATAAAATGAGACCTTCTAAATTAAAATTGAATAACAAATAAAAAAGTCTCCAGTATTTTGTCAACTTTTTCTTTTTTAAGCGAAAAAGCTATAGAAAGAACCAAAATCTGTTAAACATTGACAAATATATTTTTTCATTCTTTGTATATAATACTACATAAAAAGAACATATTTGCATTAGTTAAACTCCTCCTAAACCGCCTATAAAATATCAGAACAGCCAGAAAACCTCCAAGAAAGTACATTATTTTGATTATCGTTTTGCGCAACAGGCATCGGTGAATTTTGATCAGCTTGAATGTATGTATTGTTTTAAGTTAAACTTCGAAATCTATGTTGCAATATGATTTTTTTTGTTTTTAAAGCAGTTCTATAGTTAAATTAAGTTTTTAATTTTTAATTTGCACAAAATCATGTATTTTATTATAATTATTACCGAGCCAAAATTTGTGTTTAAATTTTTATTAATAGGTCTCAACATAGATTTATAAAAAATGTATTGTTGCATAGGGGTGATGAGAATCACGCTCGTGGGATATTCAGATGCCACAAAGTTGCTCCGAATACAACAGCAGGATTGAGACAAAGAACGACACAAAACGGTCGCGGGTGACAATGATATTTATTGCGAGAAACAGAGAGAGTGAGAGAGAGAGAGAGAGAGAGAGAGAGAGAGAGAGAGAGAGAAGTAGAGCTGTGTGACTGGAAGGCACGTGGTGCTCTGACTACTCGCAAAGCAGCGAGCAGTTAAAAGCGCTGTCTCAGTATTGTGCGTACACCTCCGGCCGGACGAAGGTGTTAAGAGGCCAAGAAGCCACGGTAGCAGGTCTGCTTCCGTACGACGTCTGAAGCTGCGGGAGTGTCAACCTCAGGTTTATCTACTCGAAAAGAATGCGTATTTACGTTTGTGTTGAGCGTGTGTGTATGAATGTATGTGTGAATGTAATCGTATGATCACAGTACCATTTACAATCGGTGTTGCCTCTCTCTCTCTCTCCCCCTCTCTATCTCTCTCTTTCTCTCTCTCTCTCTAAAGCTATCATTTTCGGCTCTTGTGAATACATAAATAGTCTTGAGTCACAAGGTTTGCCGGAAATCAGTCTGGGAGATGGCGTCTCTGTTCCTTTCTCGCAGACCGTCACAAGCCTGGGTGATATACTTGATTCTAAACTCTTTGGCCAAACACAAACTCATGCGGTGTGAACACTGACGCTTTATGCTCTGTTGTGTTGTATGCGTGTTGGCGTGAAACAATCATCTGCTCCAATCTGTGCGACCTTCAATGCAGTTTTGTAGATACTCTGTAAGCGTATGATGCATGTGTTCTATGCTCCCGTTGGACTGAGGGTGATAGGCAGTGTTGTAGTATTTGTCGATGTGAAAGATCTCGTGAAGCGAAGCTTTCTAGGAGCGGTCTTGGTCTGTGAGAAGAGCGGCTGAAGGCCCGAAGTAACAAATTATTTTTCCTGTGATCCCCTGTGCTACTTCTTGTCCGTTTGTGTGTATGACTGGGATTCAAATGCAATACTTTATGAGACAGACATGTGCCGTAAGTATGTAGCGGTAGCCCGTTTCTGAGGCATCAAATGGCTCATAAAAATCCATGGAGATTTTGTCAAAGGGCTTTGACGGCGTGTCTGTAATTATGAGCGGGAGACGCGTTTTAGCACGAACGACCTTTTTCGTTCGGCAGTTTACACATCTGAGAACAAATTGGCGTACATCTGGACGTATATTTCTCCAGTAATGATCGTTGGAGATTTTACTGTATGTATTGTTAATACCTCGATGGATACACAGACCTGTAAGTCTGTGCTCTCTATACGTGCACACACGCATCTGCATCGCTCTCGTTTAAAGTTTCTTTACGCCGCCGCCGTACCTTTCGGGTATGCTATAGTGTGACCCTCAAGTAGGGCCACAGTGCAAGACTCCTCCACCACAGTCATTTTTCATCAGGTGTGCTGTATTTATACAGCAATTTCTTTTTTGCACTGGTGCCTCAGGTTTGAGATTAGCTATATTATAATCCTGCTGCCTCACCTCGAGCGCTAAAGTCTGCGCATGCCCGAGTCTCAACATCGACAGGTACGTGCGGATTATATCATCGAGGCGTGAGAGTGTGCGTGTGTGTGTCACGGTATGGAGGCCAGCATTAAAAGCTGTGCTGAATGTGGTCTGCCTCCTAGTAAATGATGTTAATGCGTCGGTAATACGTATGTTAGATTCTACTACCTTTAAAAAAGGGACGACAGTCTCCTGCTAGGTAGAGTACGCCAATTCGACATCTAGAAACATAGACCATGCACTTACTAGACATTCATCCTGTCTTGAAAACAGATTGGATGCAATTGTTAAAAGGCTAGACTCGTTACCAGCAATACATACTCTAGCACTGACAATTGTGTCCAAAATGCAGAAAATAGAGGATAAGATGTTAAAACAACACTCCCAGCTGGAGGAGATGTTAAATGAAAAGCAAGTGCTTTGTCAAGAAATAGATGACCTAAAAATTAAAAATAAAAAATTACATGATAATAACGTAGAAACGAACATTTTGTTGACCAATACAGAGGTAAATTATAACATGTTAATTAAAAAAATCGATAATCTAGAGCAGACAAATCTCGAGTCACAGACTAAAATTGATAATTTTATATTAAACACTTTTGAAAACGATTTCATAAATTTAACAAATAAAATCAATAGAGTTGAACGTGACAACAAGGAAATAATAACAAAAATAGAAAAAATTATAACAAAAGAAGATTTTACCTCTGTATATACTACTACTATCGAGAAAATTGAAAGAAATGTTGAGAACATCCAAAAAGATAACCAACTCATATTAAATAAAATTGAATTCCAAAAAATCGCAGTACTCCCCAGTACACAAAACAATACCGTTTCTCTTATAAGTACAAAAAAATGTAGTAATGTTAATAATGCGTCTGCTACAAATAGTACCTTACTCGACAATTATAGTGATATAAGCGACACAATTGACAATTGTGAAAGCAATAATGACGGGTTTATCCAAATTGTAAATAGTAGAAATAAAATGTCTAGTCGTTTGAATAAGTACAATATCGACAATGCTGATGCTGCAGCATCACCTGCACGAAGCACGCGGGCGCAAACGATTGATCGGGGGACAATGCACAGTAAAAACATTAAAAGCCGTAATACGGAGCTCATTATTTCAAACATTTTCGACGGTGATGTCTCTAAGCGTGTTGACGTCGCACACGCGATACTGTGCCGTGTCCTTCCATCAACACGAAAAATTGATATAATAAGCACACGCCTGCTTCGGTCAGAAGAATCGACAGCTGCGGCATTAGCAGATACAAATAGCTAACGTAGAAGGTCACCATGGGTTGTTACCCTTTCCAGCAGTGCGTTAGGCGAGAAAATAATGCGAGCCAAAAAGCTTATCACTGACTTTCATGCTAGAGATGTCGACATTGCAGCTATTGACCAGGACACAAGGGATGGGATTATAAATGAGAAAATTTTTATAAATGAATTGTTAGCAAAAGAATGTTTTATTAAATATAGTAGTCTCAAGGCCCTTGCGATGAGACTTAATTTTAAATATGTTTAGCATAGAGGGGGCCGTTTCCTGGTGAAGAGGCGCGATGGCAACGTCTCTCATGAATTTTCATCTGCGGCTGATTTACAGACAAACTGTAAATACTGTAAAAAAAACCGTTGATAATAAAATCGTAATTGATAAAAATGTAATTCCGTCAACTGCTGCAAAAAATTGACTATCCGCACACACTGCTGGGGGGGGGGGGGTTCACTGTAAGGGACTGAGGGCAGGTTTTGTCAATGTTACCTCACTGAAGGGGCACATTGGCATGATTAAACAACACCTTTCAGCTCGTCCTGCCTACCATCTCTTTGGGGTTGCTTTAAGGCCAATTTACTATGCAGCTCTCCAACAACACAGGAGGGCAGGCCATTTATACCTGAATATTTAATGTGCAGTGTTCAGCAGGGCAGCCTTCCCCCGTCTTTGTTGCTTTAATATACAGACCACCACACGTACCGTTTTTACAGGGCTCTGACTTAATAGACAAACTAACGATACATACTCAAGACTTTAGTCACAAAATTATTATGGGAGATCTGAATGCGAACCTACTCGGAACGTCAGCCGATGCAAAATTTGTTAGGCGGTTGGCTGATGATCTTAACCTTCAAATAATTGAGCATGGTGCGACTCATCATCTCACGGATTCTCACACGTGGATTGATGTGATCTTGACAGATAATAATGACGTTGTGCTGAGCAGGGACAATCGACCGGCGCCTTTTCCCAGTCATCATAACATCATAGAGGTCGAGATTGGGGTCGAAACTGCTGCATCTCCTGTGGTTGAATCTTTCAGCTACAGGGATTTTAAATCGATCCAGCAAGACGACCTCCTGTCTCACCTAGCTGACTGTGATTGGTCGCGGATCGATGGTCCCGCGGCGGGTGTTGACAGTCAATTAGAGTGCCTCAGTGTCAACCTCATGGCTGTGATAGATAAAATTGCACCGTTAAAAGAATTCATGCCGAAAAAGAAAACAAATCCACCATGGGTTGATGCTGAACTAATACATCTTTACAAAAAACGTGACTCCGTACGAAGACGATATGCGCGGACCAATGACGACAGACTGTAGCGGGAGTATCAGGGCCTTGTAGCTGAAGCTGAATTACGAAGAAAGGAAACAAGGGAAAGATTTTTACAAAATAAAATTTCTGAAGCGATTGATGATAAGAAAGATATCTGGAAAGAGCTCAAGGCTCTGGGCCTTCTGCCAAAGACAAGAGAGGAGCTTCATGGTTTCTCACCGGAAGAGCTCAATGCCCACTTTGCAAGGGTGTCGATCTCCCAAAATGAGGGTGATGAAGAACTTGACAACGTCCTGACCACTGCCAGTGATGACGGTTTTGTTTTCCGAGAAGTCAGCTTCTCGGACGTGGTTCTGGCTGTTGCCCACTTCTCATCACAAGCCAGAGGGGAAGACGGCATTCCCCAAAGTATAGTGGCTAAGGCTTTTCCGTTTGTGGGAGATCATATTGTTAAGATCTTTAACTCCTCTCTGTCCAGTGGCATTTTCGCAGGAACTTGGAAGGGAGCTCAGTTGGTGCCTTTGAAGAAGAAGTCTGTCCCATCTACGGTGTCAGATTTCCGACCAATTGCCCTACTGAGTTTCCTTTCTAAGGTCCTTGAAAAAATAGTACACGACCAAATAACTGACTTTTTACGAGAAAATAATACTTTGGACCCGATGCAGACTGGTTTTCGACAGAATCACAGTACACAGACAGCACTACTGAAACTGACGGAAGACATAAGATCAGGCATTAACAACAACAAAAAACTATTGACTATTTTGTTAATGTTTGATTTTAGCAAAGCTTTCGACACCATCTCACACACTAAACTGCTGCGTAAGCTGATGCGCATGGGATTCTCCAGGAGTGTTCTCCTGTGGCTTAAGTCATATATTATGGGGAGACGACAGAAAGTCGTCACAATCACAAATGGGGATTCAGGTTGGCTAACCACCAATCTTGGCGTTCCACAGGGCTCAGTCCTGGGACCCCTGCTTTTCAGCCTGTACATAAACGACTTACAAGACGCACTCGACTTAGATGGTGTTGAACACATACTTTACGCTGACGACTTGCAAACCTATACACAAGTGACCATGAAGGGTCTTCGTGATGGTATCAGTCGCATGTCGGCTGTAGCACAAGCAGTGTCGAACTGGGCAACGTCAGCTGGCCTGCGCCTCAATGTCGGCAAGACAAAGGCGATCATTTTTGGATCTGATCACAACATCAAACAGGTTCAGAACCTTGACTTGCAAGGCATTGAGATACAGACCGGCGTACACGTTCCCTTTGTCGATACAGTCACCAACCTCGGCGTAGTGATGGACGGAAGGTTGACATGGAAGCCGCAACTGAATGCGGTCAGTAGAAAAGTAAATAGAGCTCTGTATAGCTTAAAACTTTTCCGTTCTAGCACCACAGAGATACTGAGGAAGCAGCTGGCATGTGTACTGGTACTACCTCACTTAGACTATTGCTCAGTGGTTCTTCTTGATGTGTCAGGGGAGCTCCAGACACGACTACAACGTCTACAGAATGCATGTGTGAGATACATATGTGGTGTTAGGCGAGATGAGCATATCACCGCCTACAGGAAAAAACTGGACTGGTTAGATCTGAAGGCGAGGAGGGAGTATTTTATGGGGCTGCTGCTTTACAAAGCGGTTGTGATACGGCAGCCACCGTATCTTACTGCCCTCTTTGAAAAAAACCAGGCCAGGACTTCAAGTAGGGGTGGTATGAAAGAGCTCTCGGTTCCGGGGTCGCGCACCGATAAGGGCCTTTTCTCATTTAGAGTTCAAGGTGCGCACCTCTGGAATTCGCTCCCGAGCAGTGTGAGGTGCCTGCCATCTTTTTGTAAATTTAAAACGGCGTTTAGCAGGCACCTTAAGCAATTACATGGTGAAGAGAATGTACAGAGGTGACTCGAATATTTATTTAAGCTATTTATTTATTTGAATTATTTATTTATTTAATTTATTTATTTATTTAAATTTATTTATTTATTTATTAATTTAATTATTTATCTGGTTTATTTATTTATTCGACGTATTTATTTATTAATTTATTTATTTATTTATTAAATATGTTTAGTGTTAGGTGTGAATGTATTTATTTGCGTGATTGTTAAAGTGTCATGAATGAGTGTGTTTTAAATTTTGACGTGATAGTATACGCAAAAATTTAGCAAAGTATGTGTATGTATTCTTTTATTTTTATATGTTATCTCTATTGTATTTATTTTCTTATTCTATGTATTATTTTTTGACGAAGCGTGTTTCTGTGATATCTGACTGTGACTAGTTCATTAAATTTAAATTTTATAAACTGACGAACTGATAAAGCGAATTATTATTTTAATAAGAAATGCAATAAGTGAAAGTTAAGATAACAAATATATTAAATCGACTGATATTTTAATTATAACTACATGTACATGAAATTGTAAGATTTTGTCTTTTGACGAATAAAAAGTATATCTATCTATCTATCTATAGACGAGTCGTGGTATTCTTTTATTAATCTTGTACTGGTGGGATCTGCATATTATTCTCATAAAAATCTGTGAATACAGGTGCGCCCTCGAAAATAAGTCTGTTCTGTTAATAATTCTGTTAAATAAGTCGATGAAAGTGGTTCATTCTGCTAAGGTGAGCATGGCCAGGTCTCTGATTATGCCGAAACTGATAAAATCCTCTTCCAGAATTTTCTTTTTCAAGTGTCTTATACACTTACTCATGTCTGATTTTAGAGGCTTGTCGTCTATGTGGTTTTTTTTATAAACGAGCCAAGCATTTTGGTGCCTATGCAGCTTAAGAGATACACGTCGCCTGCATTATGTTGTATACTTGTGATCTCATCGGGGGTGATATAGCGGCGTTCGATTAGTGCTTCCAAAATGTTTGTGTCTAGGAAGTTATCAGTGGCCATCACGTAGACCAGGTTTTCTTTGTAAGACTTGTTTTATTTGAAGGGGTGCTCATTGAGCATGATTATTTTTGTGAGCGGCGGGGGCGCTTCGCCATCCGGCAGTACCCGCGGCGGCCTTGCGTTCATGTCGAGGTAATGCTCAAGCGCGTCGGTGTATGTCCGCGCGAGCGTCGGCGTTACACCTGTACCCGATCCATCTGCAAAGGATTTGTCGGGTGCAGCTGAGTCGACGCTCATGTGCGTGTTTGCGTTTGTTGCGCCCGAGCCACTGTATGGAGCGTCGTCTACTACGCGGCCATCGGGTAGTCCGTCGCTGGACATACAGCTGCTGAAAGCCCCATTACCCAGGTCCATGTTCTGCTGCGTGTGTGCCTCATACGAAGAGGTAGAGACCAATAGGTATGGTGTAAAGTGCTGACCAACTAAGTGCAAATGTACGAAGTGACCTGAGTTGATTACTATAACGTGACGGTAATCTACATCTTCAGAGTAAGAGTAGTAGTGTATGCAGATATTTGTATTGAATTCGTGTGCAAAAATGTGTGCACAGTCTACGTCGCTTTACTCTGTTTGTAAAAGGAGGATCTCTAGGACCTACTCAGGGCTGTCACAGATCTGTAGCGCCACATATCTGGGAGTCTGCAAGTTGCGCTCTTAACCCTAAAGTTGATATATGTAACTGTTTTAGTTTTATGAAGGAATAAAACAGAGAGTTGCCCGGCGGAAGTGAGGGGATGTTGTCGCTGTGACGCAGATTGGCGTGCGAGTCTGCGCAGCAGTCGTTCGGCCTGCAGACCCGAAATCTGCCTCTGTATGAGTTCGTGCAGGACGGCGGACTTTCAGATGGGATTTCTTTCGCGGTGCGCGGGAGGCCCACGAATGACTGTGTAATGTTGGATTGGTCTGGCCCATTGTCAAAGAATTGGTTGCATAGGGCTTCTAGTTTTGCTTCTCTCTCCGTTGAGGAGGGGAGCATATTGCTGTTAAAAGCAGTGCGGGATTCTCCCGTTTGCGACTTCGTGTGCATGCTCATGTCGACGTCGCAGTCCAATAGCAGCTGATACAAGGGGCCCGACAGCTGTGTCTTCGTGGGATGATCTGCGCTCCTCGATTTGTGGGGTGTCGACCTCCAAGATGTTTACTTGCAGGCCGTTTTTCCCTTCTATGTCGCGCTCTTGCTGATCGATGATAAACCTTGCATACAGTTTTCCGGATAATTCGCGCAATAGATGACGGAAGGCTGTGAATTCAGCGGTATTAACATTTGATCACCGGGCTTCTGCGTGCGGAGCTGCGATCCGCATTTGCGATGAAATTGGGTTGCTGTTCTTTATGATGGCCTGAATTTCGGTAGAGTTTAAGTGGCATGATTGAATGTCGATTATCGATGCCGTGCGTCGCTGCAAGACTCTGCGTGACAGTAGTTTGCTGAAAGACTGGCATAGGTCTGTTTAGCGTGTATGGTTTCAAGGGTTTCTTTTGTCTGTCTGACAGAGATGTAACGCCGGACGTGCTGGCTACCAGAATGTCCTCACGCATATTTTCTTCCTTCCGTATTAATCAAGCATTTTGTCCTGTATGGCTCTGCTTATGATTTGCTCTTCGTAGGGTACAGTGGGCACGAAATCGCCGGCCACTGCTTTTTGCTGCGGTTTGACAGCATTTTTGCGTTCTCAGCCCTTGTGCACCCAGGAGTCTCCTTTACGGCCTCGCTTCCAGGTGCTATCTGGATTGTTGTCCTCTTCCAAATCCGAGATCTCGATACGATCGATCTTTTTGGCTCTCGGGTTGCCCGAGCCTTCGGAACTGATGCCGTAATCTTGATTTTCTCCAAAAAACTGCTTAACTACTTTAGCATTCGCAGGAGCTGGATACTTACGCAGGGACTACAATTTCTTGGGGTCCATCATGATTTTTCCGTTTCCAACAATGTGGCCTAGTGTGTGCGCTTCGTATTTCATGAATTGACATTTTAGGCTCTATGGTGAGATATGCGTCAATGAATCTTTTCGCGACCCGTCTGAGGCGTTCCCCGTGCCGTGCTCTTCTAACGAGCTGGCGAGGATCATGAAATGATGTAAGTATATTTCGACTTCCCGGCCTGGAAGGCCCACCATCGCCATTTCCATGGCTTAGGTGAAGGTATCAGTAGCGCCTTCCAGCCCCATAGCAAGTCTTTTGTACTGCAGATAATTTATTGCGCCTCGCCCTATGGATGGAGAAAGCAGTGAAAGGGGCCAAGTCCGGGTATATGGAGACTTGGTAGAAGCCGTTTTTCAAATCCATGTCCATGATGTACGAGGGTAGTTCAATAAGTCTTTAGAATGACCAACAGATGGCACGCGAATCGCTCCAAATCATCTGTTTTCAGTCAGCATCACTCCCGACTAGATATATGGTGCAGTCACAGTCCACATCTTCTGAGTTTACGTGTTTTTATAACCAATTGAAAAAAAAAATTGCTTGTTAAGAAAAATGGAAAAAAACGAGTTCAGAGCGGTAATTAAACATTTTCATTTAAAGGGTTTAACTCCATATGAGATAAAAAATGAATTGGACTCAGTTCATGGCACATCTGCCCCTGCCTTAGCAACGGTTTATAACTGGGTAAATGAATTTAAGCGTGGTCGTACATCAATAAGTGACGAACCACGTTCAGGAAGGCCCTGATGTTGCGGGGGCGATATGCTCTAGAATGTCGCTTGTGAAAGAGAGGGGGTAAGAGGTGCCTAGCGTGATTTCATTAAGTTGTCCAAAATCTGTATCGAGGCACAACCTTTTATTGCTTTGTGCGTCTGGCATTTTTGGCACGATCCACATGTTTGAGGAGTAGAGCAAGTATGAGGGCTCGATTACGTCTTGATCGAGCAATTTATTGACCTCGGCCTCTATGTGGTCCTATAGTACCGGAGGATATTTAAACTGTTTCGCGCGTAGATGCTTATCAGTTTTGATTTAGATTTGATGTGAAACCAGATAAGTTACCACCAGTGGCTCGCCGTCGAGCCCAAAAATACCTGCAAATTCGGATTTCTTCTTCATTGCAGTTCTCGAAATCAACTAAAATCATTATTTTGTCGACCCTTTTCTCGCGTAGCGCCTCGTATTGTTCGAGCATTTGCGCTCATTTAGCAATGTCTATAGCTTTTCTTGCACCGCTTCCGTTTGTTTGGATCATACGTCTAATATTTATTTTGCCGCCTGGTTGGCGCCCTTGTAACTCGTCGTCCTCATCGACGTCGACAATATGATCTACCTCTGTAGTCCAGTAGCTAATTAATTCTACGCGCGGTGTGGGAATTTCTATTGACCCGTCGCAGATATTGTTGTACTCGGCATAAGCCAGCTCATTGTGATTATCTGCGATATAATTGCCAAAAAGAATTTTATTCGACGCATTTACGCAGAAATTTCAAAAAATTCATCCTTTATAAAGGTAATTGTAAGCTTATTAAATTCTATGTATTTGCGCGCGGCATTTAAGTTTCCGCCATATTTAGTTAAAATATCTGAGCCAATCAGTTCGTCCTTGTCAATAGGAAAACTGTCGGGGACTATGTGAACTTCGCAGTTGAGACCGTGCGATACCATGTTCGCTTTGCCGAGAGTGAGGCAGTGTCCGGGTAAATACCGCTTATAGCTAATATTAATTACGGAGACATCACTCCTGTATCGACGTAAAATTTGACTGCCTTGGTTTGAGATAGATGCATTTAGGTTCACTATGCATGGTTTAAGAATTTTATATGGACTACTTGAGGTGGGTCCGGTCCGCGAGTTAATTGCAAGCCGGCGTGCCCGATGCCTGAAGACTGTTGATGCGCTTGAAGAGTTTGCAGGGGCCTGTGTTTATTGGGCTGCTTGCGCGGACAGAAAGTTTATTTACGCGCTGGTGACTGGTATCCTTGTTGGGGTGGTTGCGGCTGCTGGGCGCGCGCTGTGCTTGCACTCGAAGTCTACGGCGATTCTGATTGCCTGATTGAGAGAAAGAGAGAAAGAGAGAGAGAGAGAGAGAGAGAGAGAGAGAGAGAGAGAGAGAAGAGAGAGAGAGAGAGAGAGAGAGAGAGAGAGAGAGAGAGAGAGAGAAAGAGAGAGAGAGAGAGAGAGAGAGTACTCGCTGCGCACTTGATGGTCCAGTAGAAGGCTGAGCCCAAACATGAAATGTTGCAGTGCGTCGCGGTCTGCGCCTCTTTTGCGATTCTTCGGCGCGCAGTCGTATATGGTTAACAGGCGGTTGTGTGTTTCGTTCGGGCGCTATGTTCCACCCTGCACCTCTCTCCTCTCTCCTACATGTGCTCTTTCTTCATGCTCTCCCTTCTTCTCCTAATATTGAGCGCAGTGCGTGCTGCTGCCTGTTCTTCTCTGTCTTTCTTTCTGTCTTTTTTTCTTTCTTTCACTCGATCTCTTTTATACACGCGTGAATTTACTATTGCACTAGACTCCTGAAATTTGTTGTACGTTCAAGTGTACATCTGTGTGTACAAACACATTCATCAACTCTGTTCGCGGCTTATGTTTTTGCAGAATAGTATCGACGCTCAAAGAAACAAGAAATCTAGGCTAGTTACGGTCTTTAGGGCACCGAATGGCGTAACAAAGGGTAGTTGCCATCCCCTGCCCTTTACAAGCGACATTTTAGAGCACCTGACTTCGGCAAACTAAATCACGGTGATGGACCTCAAGCAAGGATATCACCAGATCGAAATGCATCCTGATTCTGCACACCTCACCGCTTTCAATGCACCGGACGGCAACCATGAAAACCAGCTACTCGAGTACGACGGGAACGGCCAGTCCGGGAAACGCAATAACACGCCGAACGACGGCACCGAGACAGGATCAGAGACCCATCCGTCAAGAAGTCCAAGAGCCCCGGCAATTTTGTGTGTACGCAAGCTAGCAGCGACAGTAGCAACGAAACAGTCGACGCCGGCAATGTCGCCAACGAGGGTGCGTTAAAAATCGACTATTCGAATACGCGACCACCCCGCGAGAAACTGCCGTGGGCAACCCCTGAAGCTCAAAAGCCGCCTCTTTGTATGTCTACAGTCACTGAAAGAGCACCCGCTTAAATACAGAGAAAATTTAGTTTATTTAATCTCGTCCGATAAATTCATAACAACCGAGGCACAGAAAGTCCTCACCGGACACATATCTGAATCCCTACGAAGTAACTAAAAGAAACAAAAAATGGAAAGTTCGCAAAAGAAGACCTCGATTCTTTCGAAATAATCAAAATCAACCCGGAACATATAACATCACGGTACATAATATCGAGACGACAAAAATCGTGCATGTCAACAAAATTGAGAGACCGAGCAATTTGGCTAGGCAGGCTGAAAAAGCCGAGTAACCGCTAGGCTCGTTCGTTTTTTGTTGTTTCTTTTACACGGTCCCAGACACGCCGCGTAAAAATAAGACAAAAAGCTAAAAAGGATAAACAACCAGCCCAACCCGCTCCCCTGCTCAAGCTGCGGCGCCAACTTAAATCACGCCTTTAACACCGTCTTTATTGGTCACTCATATTAGATAGAAGATTACAATAAAAAAAATAAAATTACTAACAAGTACACCCGAAATGCCTAAAGCTGCGTTGGGATTGGTAAAGACAGTCGTAGAAGCAAATATAAAATTTAATTTTGCATGTTTGATTTTCCTAGATGAATACAATTTTATAATTTAAATCTAAGTGCATGTACGTCGTAGGTGATAGTACTTAAATAGTAAATTAAACCATTATATTATGAGTAATTCAGATTAAAACACTTTGGGTCATTAAAGAATTAAAAAAAAAAAATTCACAAACAACTTTTAGTTGAGAGAAAGTAATAGTAAAATAAATATATATAAAATAAGAGTCTTGTGATGGCTCTGATTCCAAATGCACAAAATACTAAAATGTAAGCAAAAAATTAAGTTTCATTTAATTATGTCGTAATAATTAAGATTTGTAAGAAGAAAGAAAAATAAATTAATTAAGTTTCGCATTAATATTTTGTAATAACTAGAATTAGTAATGATTTTTGTAAAAGGGAGCACCTGTCAAATATTATGTAAAGCAGCAGCGGCTGCTAAAATGTCAAACAAGCGCCCAAAACCAAATTCAAAGAAATCACAAACACAAAACACACGAGATTTCAAACAGAAATTTCTTCCTAGAAATAGGATTAGGATGGAACTGACTCTGTCAATACTTTCAGCCAATGATCTACCTCATAGGGACATGCATGCGAAAGTACACATATTTAAATGAATATCCATGCATACACACTTAAGAACAACACCGATCATTATTGTAGAATATGGGTACAAATAATGTCGGCGAAAAAGTACACAGATGCGTATTGTAAAAAATGTTAAAATGATACAAGATTATAGTAGAGCACCTGCCAGAAAAAGTAATTCTTTATGTAAAGCATTAACGGCTGATAAACCGAAAATTCATGAATGGACAACATATCACCATAGAAAAGAAAAAAGAACATTAGACAGAAGCTAAAGCGACATCCAAAGGGACACAAAGCAAAAAAACACTTACAAAAATGAAAATATATGCACACGTGTAAGCACGCGAGAGCGCGCTTGTACTTACATACGTCTACACGCACATTCTGCCGTGGCGCTCGAGGAACCCAGCAGTTGCTTTTTTCAAGCGACCTGGAAGTCGCTTCCGCGGCCTAGGACGTGTCACGGATGAGCTTGAGCTCTTCGTGGCAGCTCCTTATCGTGGAGCGGATGCGAGCAAGACGCGCAGTCAGCTCTGCTCGTCGCCGCACTAGCGTTCTCACACGCAAAAGTGAAAAGCTTGTACCTTTGCGCGCGGGACTGCACGCGGAATTTCAGTTTATTCCACGTTAATGCATCTCAAGCTCATGGAAAACCATTGCGACTTGAAAAGTGAACCTTATTTGTTAATATAAATGCGTTCTCGAACCTGTAAAAGGCATTATAGCCGAATGTGCGCAAAGATACTTAATAATTATTTGTAAGTTTATATAAAAGCAAAAATTTTGAGCTGTCATACTCTTGCCCCACGCTGAAACGCGATTTTCGATAATTTTGGATTACTCCGCTATTACTACCACTCAAGCTCGAAAGAGAACCTTATTTGGCAATATAAATACGTTTTTGAACCCATAAAAGTCACTATAGCCGCAAGCGCGCAAGGAAACCCCGACCCCACTGTCTCACCTATGCGTGATGACTTCATGCTCTAGAATATTCTCGAATGTTCTACAAGTATGTCGACTAGTCTCGAAAAAGGGATGCGTGATATTGCACAATCATCGCGATATTAAACACTGAAGCATGCAATTGAATGACGTCGTAAATTGATCTAGCAGCATATACGATGTGAAATATGTGATATACGGATCAAGGTGCGCATACTAAGGAAATATATTTTACCGACTAAGACTTGCGTTAGATACTCGTATTTACAATTCAATTGTATAGAGTATATTTATAAATTTTCAATATAATCGAATAAGACAAAAAAGTCCAAGAATTTTTTTAGCTAATGGTAAAAATAAAAAAATCTCTGATTTTCAAAATTTCAAAAAATAAATGCCCCTCTTGTATTTTACACTACAATGTGTAACCAAGTAGTGCGCGCTATATATGTACCGTATGTATACAGTGAGCAACAGCTTCGATATCAACAGTGAATCTGATATCCTGTGTATGTATCTATATATAGTGTAATTAAATAAAGAAGATATTTTATTATATTAAACTATTAAAGTAAATATAAAACTTTAAATAAATATTTTATAATATATAGTAAATATACGGAAAGTGAGGAATAATGGGTTGTATAAATTAATAAACTATACATTTATATGTTTCTTGTCCTTTTATTCAATAATTCAAGTCTGTTTACAAGTATAGGAGTAATAATTCTACCAATATTTTCAATTCTTAATCTAAGACGCTCTCTATCGCGTGCCATTTGTTCCCATAAACCACAACGTGCACTTTGATATGCAAAAGTCCATGTACACATCAAATGCGCAGTGGAGTTTTCTTGGAAACGAACACGCTTCTTAACTTATTTATTTATTTATTTATTCCAGTTACGTATAACATTTGCTAAATTCATTACAGATTAGAAATTATTTACACAATAACACACTATAACGCCGCAAATCCTGCAGAGGGAATTGGTATTCCCTGTTCGCAGGTCCGGATTAACAACAAAAACAAAAAGTACTGGTTAGTTTTACTGTATTCATTACAGCAAAAACCTCCAGCCATACTAAACCGTACAATGCAAGTACCATTCATTCATAAGGATAGAATGTATCCACGTCGGACTTCCAGACATGGATCATTCCATCCTTCACCATTCATTCATACATACTTTGGTTGAGTTAATAAGGTCTTCTGACTCTTCATCCCAACTCTATCTAAAATTATTAATAATTTATTAAAAATTTAACAGTGATATATAATCTCTCTTTAACATTTCCATATAAATCCTTATTAATTAATATTATAATTATAAATTGTGTTAAATATTCTATATTTTTATATAGTTAGTAATAATGTGACGACTACATTATATTAATTTGCGTTAATTAAGATTACATTGCACATGCTTAAGATTCTATATTTTTGTATATTTTTTTTTGATATTATAAATATTTTTATTCTTATAATTTAATCATTGTGACCTAGCAATATAATATTACCAATACCTCACTAACATGGATCTTGCCGTCGTAAATGTTTCTGTTGTCGCGTGTTTATCTCTTGCATATAATATTCTTTCTATTGTGTTGAGCCTAGCCGGGCAAGTAAGTCCAACAGCACAGGTAAGTCTGTAATGTGAGAACATCTCTTTGTGTTGGTTAGCTGAATCACATTTGCAGTTTGATGTAAAGACTATATCGTCAATAACTACAATATCATTATAAGATGATTGTTGTTTAAGTGGATACATTGAGTTTGTGAAAATTTGTTTTCCTCTTATTCCTCTGTCAAAGTAAAAAATCGCTTTGTTCGATCCTAGGTAGTTGATATCTCCGTATGTCATTCTGTGACTTGCTGATTTGTTAATCTTCTGTCCAGGTGCAGCCGTTGCTTCCATTTTTCTAGAAGACCGTTTCTACTGGTTTATATTTTTCTATATTTGGATCTATATTAACATCTAAATCATTATTTGCTGCTTTAACAAATTTTATGTATTTGATATTCGCTTTTCCGTTTTCTGTTTTGTGTGTCCATATATTTATTATTTCGTTTGTTATATTATATATACTATTGCTGATTTTTGGATATGAGTTTATCATTTTATTGTAATTGTAGTTGGAGATACGCCGATGTTTGCGATTATTGTATGATTTATATTTGCCCTTAGCACAAATGTATGTTCTAATATTAAGCATTATACTATTAGCCAATACTAAGTTTTCTCTGGATCCATACATACTAATGTCCAGTTTGTTTTCAATGAGTGATGCTTTTCTCTGCTTTTGCAGTAAAAACTGTAATTTAGAGGATATTTGGCACTGGTATACACATTCATCTCCTCTGCACAGCGATAAAAGCCCTAATTTAAATTGTTGGCAATCTATTGTCGTTGCAGTGTTTATTTCATTCATTATTTCTCAACCAATCCTGTATCTTTTTTATATTTCTTTTTTTGTTGTATATCTAACATTTTTAGTTCATTTGGCAATTTATTAAAGATACTGATTGCTTTAATATAACTATTTTTAGTACTAACAGTTTTGTAATATTTTGGTAAAATTAATAGTTTGTTTCTTGTTTTACTCGTCGAGTTGATATACTGATCTTCAAAATTTTCATAGTTATACGGAAGACTCTCATTTGCAAATAATTGCTGTATGTTATGTGGAATTATTTTTTGGAAAGTATTTTTAATTATAATTTTTAAAATTTTTGTTTGAACTGTTTGCATTAAGTGTACTTTGTTTTGATACGCAGCACCCCACGCAATTATGCCATAACTACTAAGGCTGTGGAAGAATAGTATATAATTTTTAAAGTATTAGTTTCCATGAATTTAGAAATTTTACTAAGGAAGAAAATTAGGTATCTTGACTTATTTATAAGATATTCAATATGTTTTTCACTCTCTTTGGTTTTTCATTATTGATACTAATTTCAATATTCTATGGTACACTGTTGAAATAGTTTCCAAAAGTTATATAAACAGTTTTTTGTATATTTACCCTGGTATATTTAAAACTAGATAATTTTCTACCAGGGTAATGTTAATCTATTTAGTCTAAGCCATGTTAGACATCTTCTAAGTATTCGTTCATTTTGTTTTCAATTTCAGACCAAGTTTTCCATTTGCTATTACAGCAGTGTCATGTGCATAGGACAGGATGGAATTGTCTGGCATGTTTCTTAGCAAGTCATTCATATAAAGTATAAAAAGTAGAGGCCCAGGTATAGTCTCTTGAGGGATACCAGTATTAACGTTTTCAAATTCACTTACATATGAACCTATTCTTACTTTTTGTTTTCTATTGGTTAAATAACTTGTAATTAGTTTATGCGCCTTTCCTCTTATACCATATGAGTAAAGCTTATCTAAAAGTATTTTATGATTTACTGTGTCAAAAGCTTTTGCCAAATCTAGGAATGTAATAGCTATGGGTTTACTTTGATCTAAATTTTCATAAATTGTTTTGGATATAAGGCTTAATGCATCTGTAGTGTTAATATTTTTGATAAATCTAAATTGTTTTTTACTTAATATATTACTATGGCTTATAAAGTCTATAATTCTATTGTATATGATTTTTTCAAAAATTTTTGCTATATTTAATATTAACGATATAGGTCTATAGTTTCCCATATCATTTTTTTCCCCTGCTTTGTATATTGGTATCACTTCAGCCTGCTTCAGCATATCTGGCCAAATTGATGTTTCATAAGCCATAGTGTCTGCTATAGTTGTAGCTATAGTTTTCAATGCCTTTGCATTAATATTATCTACACCACCTTTTTTCCGTTTTAAATTGTTTATTATCTTTATAATTTCAAATTCGTTTCTAGGTTTTATAAAGATTGTTTTTGGATTATTTTTAGGTAGTTCGAATTTTTTATGTTTGGGTATCTTTATTTTCTTACTCAGTGTTTCTCCAAGTTTGCAATAGTACTCATTCATTTTGTTCGCAATTTCTTTCCTACTTTTAATTATTCTATTATCTTTAGTTTTCAACTGAGTAATAGTAGTATCGTTTCTGATTTTACTTTTCCCAATTTTATTATGTATACAAGCCCAGAGTTTTCTTGGCTCATTTCTATTAATCTCTATTGTTTTCTTATAATATTCTATTTTTGCTGCTTTAATGACCTTATCTAGAGTTTTAACAAATTTTTTGTAATTGTCTTTGAGTTCATCATTATCTGGATTATGTCGTATTTTAGTCGTTTGTATAGTATTTCTTTTGTATTACAAGACTTCAATATTTCTCTTGTTATCCAGTCTTTCTTGGGGGTTTTCTTGGAGTTGCGCCAATTATTAATTTTTTGTATTTTGATTTTTCAATGCAAATTTTAATTTATTTTATTATTTCCTTAATAGTTTTATTTGGATCTTTTGTATTTTTAAATTTTTACCAATTTATTTTCATAGCATTGTTGAATAATTTTTTGTAATTATAATGATAGCTGTCAATTTTTATCTCTTTATTTGAGTCAGGTCTACTGTTTTTTATTTCTAAAAAATAATGAATAATGATCAGTTATGGGCACCATAAGTGTTAGTGATTTAGTGATAAGGAAGTCTGTTTTGATAAAAATGTTATCAATACACGTTCCTTTATCCGTAGTTATACTTTATGGTCTTGTGGTATTTGTAAATCCTGGGAGAAAATCTTTTTCCAATGGGCTGTTTAAGAAATCAACGCAGATAGCATTATAATCATGTATATTTATATTAAAATCGCCAATTATAATATCATTTTTTGCTTTTCTTTTTTGTTCTAAATGAGTTTTGAAATTAAGATTAAATTCAGTACAATTCAGTCCGTGTGATCTATATAGAGATGAAATTTCTAGTCGTTTATTATCATTTAATGTAATTATAGTGTTTGATATTTTTAGTTTGCCTATTTCTATCGTTTCATTAGTGTGTATAATATTTTCTTTTACGTTTATCACTACACCATCATTTTTATTACTTTTCCCGAAGTTATAATATAATTTGTAGTCCTTAATTCTATAATACTGATAATGAGTTAAATTCCATAGCTCTGTACATACAATAACATATGGTTTTATCTTAATACTTTTAATAAAGATTTAAAGCTTTTCAAAATTGGCATTTAGGCTTCTAATATTTAAGTATAAAATCATACTATTGTTACTATTTCTTTCTTTGTGAATGCTATTCTGTATTTCTTCAATTAAGTTTATGTGTGCTTCCATTGTGTAGTTGCTGTTGGTTCTGGTATAGGTTCTTGACTTGTTGATAATGTTAGTTGTTCTTTGTTTTGTTGTTGTGTAGGGGAATTGTCTGCGCTTAGTTTATTTACTATACTCTTCACTGATTTTACCTGCATTTGGTAAAGTAGTTTATTAGTTTCTATATTACGTATTTGTTGTAGTGCACTTGATTCATCCCATGCCGGTAATGTAGGCGCGACTGGGTAATCAATAGAGTTAATATATTTTTTCATTTTATTTTTAAGTATACTAAACTTGAGTCTGTCTGTTGGTCAGTGATCCGTTAGTAAGCTTTTTCTGTATTTAGAATTGTTATAATTACAGTTAACACATTCCATTTTGGTACTTTTACATTGACTCACAATGTGCGTGTCAGAGCACTTAATGCATGCAGAATCATTTCTACATTTGGATGCATGATGACCATATCTTTCAGAGTTGAAGCAAGGGGTGACATTTATCAGATCATAAGCTTTGCACAATTGATGACCTACAAAGATCTTGTTATTGTTTTCACGTATAAACTTGTAAATTTCTGGTGATACTTCCATTAGAACTGTATTGGTTTTGTTTATTTTATTAGTGTACATGTGCAGTACTGAGCCATTGTTATTAAATTGCTTGAAATTTCTTTCATTGATATCATTTTCTATATCCTGTTCTTCCATATTTGTTGTATTGTTTAAACCGATAATGTTTATTTTTGGATTACCTTGTTGTTCTATCTTGATTTCACAATTTATTAGGTTATCATTTAGAACAGTCTTCGCTGTTTCTAGACTTTTCATATTCATACAACTAATTTCTAGTTCTTTATCATTCTTCTTGCGAATGAACTTAGTTTGGATATTCTTTTCTGAAACTAAGCAGTTCGTGAGTAATTGCATTGTATTTTTCTGGTTGGGGTCATTGCCCTTAATCGTTATTCTAGGAACTCGCTTCGGTTTCGTCCTAATATCACTCATCACTTCTGTATATGTCTTATTACTTATCGGTATCTCAATTAATTTTTTGTTTTTGCAGTTCTATAAAGTCTTTCTGCAATTGGTTTTTATCTTGCAATTCTGTCACTAGTTGCTTGAGTAAGGTATTCTCAGCTATTAAATTGTCCACTGTTTTGTTGTGTAGTTCTTGCAGCAATTCTTCTCTGAGTTCTTCAAATTTTTTTAGTTTTATTAGTGCAATAATTTTTTTTTGCCACATCACTTAGCATATGTTCATCAGATTTATAGGTTATGTCTCTTAGAATATGGTTTGGGCAAATTATCAAATGTTCACCTACGTATTTGGAGTGTTTTATTTTATCGAAATCACTCTTATGGTATGCATTTTCACAGATTATGCAAATCACTGTTTTAACTGATTTAGTAGTGTGACACTTATGATATTTACGATCAGACTTATCAGGAGGATCTTTCGCGTTCGACGCCATGATGGCGAAATAATTGTAGAATTTTATTTATTTTTCATACTGAGATAGCTTCATACAATTTGATTTAGAATATTTTACTGTCTTGTTTAATATAATGTAAAATAAAATGATGATTTCGCAGATTGAACAATATTTGTAAGTAATAAACCAATTTTATGAATATTTCAAGTTTGAATACTAGCATTTAGTATACATTTAACGCAGTGTCTTCTCGAAGGTGGCACTCCATTCTCAATATAATGATGTTCCTGACATCGCAGACATCCTACGATTTCTGCATCATGTTTCAAATGTTCAGGCAGCTTATCCCATGCCTGTTCAATACTGTTTGCGCCAAAGATCGTGAGAAAACTCTTGGGCAGTTGTGCAATGTCCGTGGAGCTCATGAATGATAGATGCTCCGTGCGAAAGAATATCTTGAGTGATCGATCTAGCGATGAAATTTTTTCAGTAGTAAGACATTCCGATATGCGCAGTTGACCTTGTATGCGAATCTGTGGTGGCGACATAGCTTTTTCAACGTTTCAGTTTTAAGTCTTTGCAGTGAAGGACAGCGCATATCTCCCATATCACATACTTGGAAGTTGAATTTTTCGAGCTAACACTTCTTCTCCAGACCATTAACATATATTACACTTGCACCGTACAAGATACTGTGAAGCCCGTTTCAAGCTCCTCATGGGGCAGGACCCTGGAACTCAATGAGAAGCCCTGATAGTTGCGCTCCAACCATAGATTTTCACTCTTATATTTAGCTGAAAGTCTACACCATGATGTGGGTGGATTAAACAAAAAGACCAATGGCTTGAGATTCGAGTTGAGTCCAACTACTGCGAGTTCTTTCACAACAAAATCATTCACAGGCTGCTTAACGCCCCGAACATCCACCACGTACTCCATTGTGACTAACTTACTGCTCTACGCTGCAATCTATTTTATACTCAAAACCACATCACTCAGACAAGCTTTTTTACATCCCCACTTATTGAATTATACTCGACAATACGATCATGTAGGATCAATCAGTAGGTGATGTTCCTGCTGGAAAATTATTTCTAGCCTCAAATTCGAGACGAACTGTTTTGCTTAGAGCAATCGATGACGACGAGGGGAGCGTATGTCACATAATCACTCTTTTTCAGCATAGGCTCTGCCTCTTTGCCATAATGAGCATTTTGAAAGTTGGTATACATGTCATACAACATGGCAAACTGATTACTATTGATATCGAGGTTGAAGTTTACATAGGAATAGTATTGTGAATTGAGAAAGAGTTTGACATTGCTAATGTTGCAGTGAGCAAAGTGGCTAGCATTTACTGCTCTCAGTCCTTTGCGATTAGTCTGAAAGCCCAGAGTAACGAAGCGCGATTTCTCCAGCTGATTGGCCTTCTTGACACTCCAAGCATAATTCAATATGGTACAATTTCCAGATACGAAAGCTCATATTAATAGGTATATCCTTCTCAATGTAACTAAGCAGTCGAATTTTATGCTTGTCTGATAGCATCACATGAGGCATTACACCAACTCAACACCACCACTAGCACCACTCAACTTTAGTGAGTTCAATCTTAAATGTCCCATACCTTGGTTGTTCATTCACCCGAATCTGTGTCTGTTTCACAGAATTCAAATCGTTCCCTGATCTTGTGAAAATGATATCGTGCTTCGCGTTGACTACAATTTTGCGACAGTATTTGGAAAAGCTCAAAATCATACTCAGTGGCACCGATACATTAAAGTAGCCAGCATTATTGGTTAATTGCCGTGACTCCTCAATATCGAGCAACCCAGCATTCTCAAGAAGTAAGCTGTGGCTGGGACTGATTCTTCAAGTAGGTGACAGATGGCGTTGTTGACTAAATTCGTATTTGTAACAGCAGTGCCATTTGTTTTCATCAGACGTCCACATATATGCAATGAACTGCGTGAAGGTAAATGACAGAGATCTTGATGTTGTATGGCTATACGAATCTCATCGCTGTTATTGAAGATCGATGAGGTATTGGACTGATGCGCATGAATCTCATAATGCGCAATAGATTCGTCAAATGCAACAGGTGATTGTATGCTTAGCATCTCCTCCATTTCGTTGAAAGCAGCAAAAAAGTATACATGTTATCTTTTTCCAGGTGCTGCGGCGACGACTCATAGACCCAGGCTTCTCAGAAACTGACTGTTCTGACGTGTTAGCGCTTTGAGCACTCGCTGACGACTGACTGCTCGATGGCATGGTAAGCTACTAATATAGCCTCTGCCCACTTTGGTATTGTACACAATACCCATGCTTATGATACTGTGCTTTGATATGTAGTCTGATCGTTATGATTTCTCCACGAAAATTAACTAAATCCCATCTTGATCAATTATACGCAGCTGTATATTGTCAATGGTCTTCACATCGATTGGAAGGTAAATGACTTGCGATAGAATTTCAATAATTTTATATCCTGGAGGCACAGCTGGGAAAAACTCGTGTATGGTGTGCACCTTCTGTCTGTTGATATATGCGCCTGATGTGATGTTATACTCGACTCTTAAGGCGTTGACCTTGAGATTGACTACAGATGAATCAGAGTCTTGAGTCGCATTTGCCGGCAGAAGGCGTTCAATGAAACCCAATAGTTTACCAATAGAGTCTTGTGGTTTAAAATCAATTATGTGACTGCACTTGATGGCACAACGAAGAGTGCTGTATTAGGCTTAAGCTTGATTCATATACCTTTTGGTGCAAAAACTTCTTGCAGGCAGCTCTCAATGTCTTCAATCGATATTGGGTATTGATTTGAAAGTTAAAAGTTCAACTAGTCCGAGAACGAAATATTTGCTGGGAGCAAGTTCAATTGGTGGAGATAATTGAGCTTCCAGTACAGATGACGTTCCAGACAAACTCAGCGTCAATGAATCTTCCAAGACTGCACCAACAATACTGACTCTAACCAGCCCACGACCAACACTTATATACCTTTACGCTTAAGCTGCCTGCACAAGAATTTCAAACAAAGATGACCACAGTCGTATGTATTGTATTCTTGGTAATGCTCGTGATTATACTTGACACAATCCACATTAAGGTATTCCGTGAGATCCAAGGCTGGCTGTAGATCTCCAAAGCTGTCGAAATACACAACGTCGTTACCTCGTTTTCTGTAGGCTACCTAATGCGTGCTAGGACCACTTTCTCGATAATGTGGTCCACTCTCGGGCAATGCGTTTCGCATAAAAACACCGCGAAAATTTGGAATTTTTCAGATATGAGCATATTTAAACAAATCAGCATCAGTCAGTGCACACTGAGGTAGTCTTAGTACGAAGATTTTTTTTTTAAACCTCGACCAAGGTAAGGTTTTATATGAATACCATAACCTCTCTTATGCGGTTTTAGATATAAACCTTTACAGAGTGCAATAGCCTCCATGGTCTTATTATGCCTTTGACTTTCTTCAAGCTGACGTTTAGCAGATCTGGCATCATTCACAACCTTTGCAATACCAGCAGCGCCACCTGCCAGTGCTCCGGTTGCACTTAAGCCAGCGAATATGGGAATAAGAAAAGATAAGAATCCCCCGACTTTTCATGGTACAGGTAATATACGTGGAACGCGCACATCTTTCTTGCCAGCCGCCTTCTTTACAGCTTCGCGAACACTTTTCAGAGCAGAGGGAATGACTGTAAGTGAGTCTTTGCTCGGAATAGTGGATTTTGAGACAGCCTTGACCACACTAGCTAGGGTAATGGATGGTTTCTCTTTCATCATTTTAAAGCCCATACCAAACTTGGATTTCAGCTTCATAGCATTTGTTACAGCGGAAGCTGCAGCTTTTTCACCAATACCTGCATCCTTAGCTAAAACTCTATCTGCAGCGTTTCTAACTGCAACGTTCTCCCGATTCTATGAGTAGGCGATATCATGTTGTTTGCAGGCCGCATTAAGAGGATTGATTCCAGGATCACCTCCAGCTACATGTTTTGTCAGCTTAGCACTGAGCCCACAGTATTGATATCCTGGCAAATGCAGTTCAACGGGAAGCTTATTGATGAGAGTATTCATCAAACCGCGACTCTTACGTTGCTGACGACGCTGCTTATGTATAATCATGATGTTGACGCTTCCAAGGACAACTTCTGACTAATACCAACAGCTTATAAGCGCGGTATTTATAGCCTCATGGTCAGTCGTATTCGAGACAGCAAAGTATATGGACATGGATTGTCTAGTACAAAAGGTTAAGCTGCCAGTGTCAAATTTTGACACTTTAGTGGAGCAGCAGAAAGTGCCGAAAAGTCATGGTGAACTACTGCCCGACAATACGAGTATACGCGCAGTTTTTTGCGGTCCATCAAATTGTGGCAATACCAATACGCTGCTCTCTCTCATAACACATCCCAATGGTCTAAAGTTTGAAAATGTGTATGTCTACTCGAAATCGCTCAATCAACCAAAATATAAGTTTCTCAATAAGCTTCTCAATAAGTTTCTCAATAAGTAGATGGCGTTGAGTACTTTCCATTCGGTGAGCATGATACAGTTGTGGCACCCGAGGATGCGCTTCTACAACTCCCCCTTCCAAAGTCTCATAAAACAGTATGGAATCAATCTATACTCAACATTCAGTAATCTCAAAGCGTCTATTTGTGAGCGTTTCAATTGCATGCTCAAGAATAAGATGTGGATGCAATTCAATTTGCGTGGGAAATACAAGTGACTCGATATCTTACCTGATATGATGGCTATATACAATAACAGTAAGCACCGCACTATTGGTATGAAACCAAAAGATGTTTCACCTGTAAATGAAGCTATAATATTGGCACAATTCTCTCGCACAAATAAAGCTGCGAGGAAGCTAAAATTTAAGATTGGAGATAAAGTCCGAGTGAGTAAGATGAAACAAGTATTTGAGAAGGGTTATACTTCCAATTTGTCAACAGAGATTTTTACAATTAGTCAAGTGATGGCCATGAATCCAGTAGTCACCTATAAGCTGAAAGACTATCGAGATCAACCCATCGCTGGTGGTTTCTGCGAGCAGGAACTTCTCAAAGCCAAGTATCCGGACGTCTACCTGGTGGAGAAAGTGTTGATGAAGCGTGGAAATCAAATTTATGTAAAATGGTTAGGATTCGATAGTTCTCACATTACTTGGATAAATAAATCTGATTTGTAAAGGTTGGAGTAAATAAATGTATAAAATTATAACGTATCTCTTTACTAACCTGCATCATATTTACAATATATACATTTTATTTTACAATATATTTAACTGTAATGCAATTAATGTGATCCCATGGTAGAGTATCCGGACTTAGAGCTAACTTTACTTGTTTCTCCCTAAATACTTTGTGCATTCGTGAACGAATAAAGTTTTATTCTCTAGATTGCGTTGTCATATTTCGTAAGTATTCTATGTAATCATAAAACGTAATTGTATTTTGAACAACAGGGGTATCCACAACTTTAACTTTTTTAATTTTATCTTCACCTTCAATACGAAGACTGTATATTTTACTACGTAAGCCAACAAATTCTGTCATAATGCGTCCATTACACGCATCTTTAATTAGACCTAACACTTTCTTGTTTGCTAGCGACATTTCAAACACATTTTCCAATGATTAGTTAGAAGTATCGAAATATTGTATGTCGCGCTTCATTATTTCATAAATAGATTTACCACTTAGTTCATATATTAAACTATCCGTGTCTGTATAAAGTAGCTTACAATAATCCTCAAACTGTTTCTTCATGTATCTGAAAATCGTATACTAAAGTCTTTGATAAATCCAATACGCACAGTCAACATAAATGGGCTTATCCATATTAACTTCCGTCTTTGTAAGTTCTGTAAGTACAAGATTTTCGTCCGGGATAGAACAACTGTGGACGTTAGGTTATGCGATAAGAGCTTCGGTACCGTATCGTCCATCCCACTTGGTTACAAGTTTAATGTCAACTTGCTTTCTTACATTTCCCATGGTTTTGCCAAATACCGCGTTGTTCATCAATTTGTAGAGATTCTTTTTGAATTCATTTTTAGCTTCTGCTCGCTTGCTACTATTCAGATCAATGTAAGTTTTTAGCCATTGTTTTTTATAAAACTTCAATACTCTATGAATTCGTTCGAGTTTCAATCCATTCGCCAATGCTTGTTTCAAATTTCGATAATGCAGGAAATATCGAGTTTTAGGATAAAGAGTCGTCATTAGTTTTGAATATGCTGAGACTGGAGATTTCAAGTGGTCAGGACAAAAACGTAAGTCTCGGTGCTTGTCGGGAAGGTAGTCCGGATACGCTAAGTACACTTCAAGGATATAGCCGACTGATGAATTGTCTGCTATGTTAAAATCTGTTAGCGTGATCTCGTTTCTTCTAAGCCATTTAATGCCTCCATATGGTAGATACTGATGCATTATCCAGCCATAAAGGTTATTTACGTCAAAATATATGAGATATTTTGATTACTTATTCTCATCATAACCGTCATCCATATATTTATTATTCGCTTTGGCATAGCGGTTGCAGCATTAACTCAGATCTCCTCTTATGCCACGCACAATGAACATCACTTTGTCAATGTCGGTGAGTAATTCTAACTGTATATTTGTATATTTGAGCATAGCGTCCCATGTCAGACCAGGAGCTGTGTAATAGTGTGCAAGATCTAATACACATGCAATAGCAGCACGTATGTTTTCTGGTACAGATCTGAATATTGACCTAAGTCTGAAATATTGAATTTAGTCCAAACATTTTGAGCATGTTTGTAGTCTTCATCAGATATATTACAGTTATTAAATTTACTGTAAAAGGCATCTTTTGGTGGCAGTTCTAAAACGCTGAGTTTCGCTGCAGAGTCCAAATAGACATAAGGAAAAGTCCCCTTCTTTTGAAGGAGTTGAAATTTTTCTTCAGTCAACATTAATTCTTTGGAGAACTCATGCTTAAGAATATTTAAATCGACAAGGTAAGGTGCTAATTTATCCAAGGAGGATGCCATAAATCGAAAAGAGTCGATTAACTTGAAACTGATATGGCTGTCATCAATGTGTTTAGTGAATGATATGAATTTTTCCTTATTTATAGGCAGCAGTTTAATCCTGGCAGGTATACTATTGGCAATATCTTTGATTAAAAAGTGCGAGTCGTATCCACTCAAATTATGAAAAGTCACTGGAACACATCGACAGTCTTGGTAGTTCAAATTATATATCTCATGAGCTGTACCTCGATATCTGTAATATTGTATAATATTAAATATCAAACGTTAAATATAATATTATGCTTATATTCCAAAAAGAGTATTCTTACCTGTTAGTGAGATGGCAGTGATCTTGCACTCTCTGCTGTTCCAATGGTTCCTCACATATATGACAAACTGTGGCTTTTTGAAAGACATTTTCTGCTCCTGGGTCAGTGTATCCATAGGGATCGGTCACCAGAATACTGTTTCAACGTTTCCAGCCAGTTGTGTAACTCCTCGGTAAACCACTTTACGGGATTAAATCCTCTGTAACTGCGATAGTACGAGAGCGAATCATTGTAACTACATTTCATGTAATATCCTACACTGAAAGCTTCATGATCCTGGTAGGCGTTTCCATTTTCTATAGGTTTGAGGATACATTCAAAGTCTGCATAAACTACAAATGGCACTTTTTCTTTGTTATTAAAATTTTTAAACTCTAAAATCTTATTTTTATAGTTCGGTAAATTCACGCGACACTTGTTTATCCTAGAGCAGCATCGTTTATGTAATGCTAATTAATTTTACTGTAGAAGAAACGTAAACATCGATTACAAATATATTTTTGACCATTATGTTTTGAAACTTGTTTGGAGATCAAACGAAATAAATCCTTAATCCAAACATAATGATTTATCACTTCAAGATTTCCATAGTTGTTGTCAATTTACCCTTCCTCTTCCTCAACCTCATCCACATAATAGCTTTGTACAAGTAAAAGATCGACGTGACTCTTCCTTTCTTGAGATGTTAAATAAAGTGATGTAACTCTGAATTTTCCATTTGATTTTCTCAAATAGTAAATATTGACTGATATTTTGGTCTGTTTTGCAAATGAAGGAATATGCATGATGATCAACTGAATGCAATGCTGATAGAACTGCCCACGTAAAACAATAGTCATCGAAATTTTTTACATTAACACATGCTTTTTTGTTCTTTATACAATCAGGAAGTTTGACATACGAACTGCCTCGCATGGGATTATATTTGTTGATATGTACACTTAAGTTATGTATATATTTCAAGGTCCAACCGGAATTTCTCTCCGCAAATTCCTCCATTTCTCTTTGAATAGGTTGATGCACATAAACCATTCTTTCAATTTAGTTGTTGGTAAAATAGATTCAGCCATTGTTTTGAAATATTTAATATCCATCACTTCTTCATCATTTTTCGTAATGACGTATTCAACCGCCAGCACTATATATACTTTTAAAATGTTATGCTGTTTGAGAGTATTCTTAATTCGAGTTTTAAACAAAGCCTCAGCATCTCTCATGAAATCTGTTACATCTAAATTCTTCAAGTTTGTAATCACACCAGATTTAATTCGATTATTGAATGCACAGTCGACGTCTTGCCAACGTACTCTATCACTACGCCTTTCATTGCGCGCGATACCATGTCCCATTTTCAGTAAATACTTCAATTTAGCTTGCACCCCCTTAAGCAGCCCGATTGTGGAAATAAATTTTAATTTCTCCGAAGCATTTGATTCATTACGTAGGAGTACCCTCAAATATTTTTTCATGATTAATACGTCCTCGTGCTAAAAGCCTATAGACTTGTAGCATATTATTTACAAGTCGTGTACAATCATATGCAGACATTGTTATCTCTCTGAAGTTCATTATTCACTGAATCAGGAGCCGCATCCTGCTCGCTTTTTATAGGGCCGGAATGCGCAACAATTCTCGTAAGTGTTTACAACAATAGAAATTCCTAGAGGAAGAAATGAATGAGAAAACTCGAGAACAATTCCTGTAATTTGATATCATTTTGGTATGAATTATACGCAGGAATTTATTATAAAAAGAATATAATCTGTCATATCATTATTGCATGCATCTTGTCTTTCATTTCAAGGCCATTATGGTATACCTAAATTCCAGGGAAACTGTCATTTGATATCCTACGGTTGATTGTATGACTCTTGTGAAAAGCATTTTCGATTATCGAAATTTCTAGATGATAGCAAGAACGAGATCTTTTTCATTATTCTAACTATGCTGTTCGCGCGCTAGCTTTCCAAAACACAAGAATTTAATTTTAGGTTTGAAATTTGCTTAAAATTGATCGCGGTAATAGCGTCGTGCGAAAGTGCAGCTAAGGGCACTTAACGATAGCCCGGAACACGTGTGGTGGGTAAAAGGATGCGGAGTCTGAGGGAAAGTAAATATATGATTTGTACACTGATTTGAATGTAGAATATCACAAAATAAAAGTGAGCATTTATTGCTCTTAAAAGTAACTATTTACATGTTGTATTAGTGTGTAAGAAAAACCTTAACACGCGATCGCAAGAACAAGCGTCGTGTTGCGCGTGAAGGCACCGAGGTGCCAATAGTCGCGGTCAGGCCGAAAGAGAGCGAGCTCAGCGAGAACAATTAGTTTTGATCTTGCTTCGCCGAAATCAGGAAGGAAGACAGTGGGAGAAAGCGCGCACCTGTGTCCTTTCTCGTAAGAAATCATGCGAGCGAGTACTTCAAATCTTGCGAAAAAGAGAAAGACAGTGCGCGCGAAAATATGAAATATAATAGGACCGCTGCAAGTGCAAATAGCCCGAACATATGCATTTAAATTAATAATATTCAATTAGTATAAAAGAAAAATGTAATTTTGTATACAGTTATCCTGAAGTGATAAAATATTCTGAGTAAGAGGTTCATTTTATAGTATACAAATATAGGTGTGTAAGTATATGAATGACTAATTTGTATTCAAATTAAAAGTTAAATGGATTAAATGCAGAGTATATCGTAAAAAATCAATCTAAAAATTTGAAAAAATTCAGCTTAATCTCTGCATTTCAAAGATTTATTCTGCTAAATTTGAAAAATAAAGATTCATATGTCTAAAAAATATGGAACGATGATTGTTCTCATTATAAAAAGCCTTTTTTAGCTTCTACGAGACGCTGTTTGCCAGTCAAAGCTCACAGCAGCATATATAGGTATACACGCCTTGCACGTTCGGCTAACGCGCTATGTAAATATACACGCAGGATATCAGATTCGCTGCTGATATCGAAGCTGCTGCTATATGTATACATACGGTACATATATAGCACGCACTACTTGATTACACATTATAGTGTAAAGTACAAGAGCTAGATTTAAATGAGCAAAAGTTAAGGTCCACTCTTAGGGGTCATCTTAACATAGGGGCATTCATTTTTTGAAATTATGAAAATTAGAGATTTTTTTATTTTTACTATTAACTAAAAAATCTTTGGACTTTCTTTGTCTTATTCGATTATATAGAAAATTTGTAAACATACTCTATACAATTGAAATGTAAATATCTAGCGTAAGTCTTAGTCGGTAAAATAGATTTTCTTAATATGTACACCCCGATCCGTATATCACATATTTCACATCGTATATGCTGCTAGATCAATTTACGACGTCATCCGATTGCATGCTTCAGTGTTTAATGTCGCTATGATTGCACAATATCACGCATCCCTTTTTCGAGATTAGTCGACATACTTCTAGAACATTCGAGAATATTCTAGAGCATGAAGTCACCTGTCCGTCTCGACCAATCACAGAGCTTCTCACCTGCACAGCTGACTCGAAAAGTCGATTGGGGGGGGGGGGGTCTAGAACTCTCATTGTATACCTACTAACTTAATAACTATTTATAAGTTTAGATAAGTAAAGAAATTTTGAGTTGTATTACTATTGACCAACGCTAACACACGATTTTCAGTAATCTGTACGGTTATCATGCAGAATTCTATATTGAAATCCTAACGAAATCTGTTGTATATGCGGACAGAATATCTATAGAATTCGTACAAAATTTATAAACACACACTCTAGTAGAAATTTCAAAATGTGAAACACTGTGACAAATCTGTGAAAAAGTGTGAAAAACCATGACAATTTCGTAATAAACTGTGAAATTGTGTTACATTCTGAACAGGATTTTAAAAAATATTATAGAATATTTCACATATAAACACATTTTGTCACAGTTTCTCACATTTTATCACAATTTCTCAGACTTACAATTTACTTTATATAAGAGAATGCAACGTGAGTAAATGTGAAAAACTAAGAAAAACGTGTAAAAAATGTGCACAATTGTTTGCAACAGATATTCCAAACGTGTGAATTTTCACAGTAATTAAAAAAAAAAGATAGCCTCAATAGAACACTAAAACAAAAATAAAATTTAGAAAAAAGTTTTGAAAAGGGGACTCTTTCTTATTCACTTTGAATCTTACACACCATATTTACTAAGAAATATAAAATTTTACCAACCAAAATCATTGTAGACTGTATTACGCACAGCTCGATAAGGCGTACAAATGCTGAAACATATATGTAAGTATTATTATTATTAAGATAATTTTTTATAATAATTAGCTGCAGTTTATCAATATTTATACAAATTAATTATAACTATTTTGTAATTTTCAATTTGTTTGATAAAGTAATGTAGACTTTAATAGCAAGTCTTCTATGACCGATATTCTGGTGATTAACTTAAAATTTCAGTATGCGCAGTGAACATTTCTTGATGTATTTTACTTTGGGGTTATATTTACATAAGTATATTGCAAAGTTATAAAAAGATATAAGTGAATACTAAATTTCATCTTTAATTAAAAATTACTATACAAATTAATACCAATATTTGTATAATAATAATTTAATCTTATCAAAATCATCCTGCGGATATTTAATTACTGACCTGGAATATAAGAAATAAATCTAAAGAAATAATTCTTCTCACATACTAGATACAAACAAAACAGGATACTTATCTGACTTCGTAATTCTTGAAAAATTTAAATATACTTCATAATCTTCCAGTAATTTAATCTTAAGTACAGTTGTTTATGAGTACGGAAAAAGCTAAATATACAGCAGCACAAGCATCTAAAATAATAAATAAACAAATTGAAAAACAATTATAAAACAAAATCTATTAATTTTTAAAAACAAATCATTAAACCAATTATTATTTCCCAAATAAAAAAACAATTTGTATTAAAGCAATGTATTATAAGCCATGATAAAAATATTAAGCGGATTCAGTTTATGACCATTGAGGACTTTAATAACACCATTAAGTGACGAACATCAAATAGCTTCAAACTCATCTTAAATAGAATATACATGATTCTTTATGGTAATAAGTAAAATATTTGATAAGATAATACCATTTTGTGTAGAATTTGAAAAAAATATTGATATTATTGATAATCGAAAAATATACAATAGAATAGTTGTTATCCAAATGCAAAACTAATTATTTCCAAACTTTATTCTTAATCTGGTGTTAAATAACTAAATTTGTAAAAAAATTATTAATCCAAACCTATAACATTATTATGAACAGATAGTTAAAACAATTAGTTTACCACAAAGATGCACAATTTTTTTTCAAATTGACGTATCAAGTATCTGAACAAAACGTCACGTACTTAAATTCCACTTATTCACGTAATTGTAATAACGATACGTGCAATAATTTTGTATACAAGACACCCAGACAAGAATCCAGACAAGAAGACCTTTCATTACATACACCAATTTCACTAGTCGAATTCGTAAAAACCTCGGTTCACGCAAACTATAGGTTAAGTATATATAGTGCACGAATAAATATCAATTGGTTTAATATCTGCTTTACGTGAACCGGGGTTTTTACATATATTGACTAGTGAAACTGATGTATGTGATGAAAGTTATTGTCAAAAAGATATTATATTGTCAAATATATTACTTATACAGTAGATGAAGAATTATGTGTATTCCATTTAGAATGAGTTTGAAGCTATTTGATGCTTTTCGGTTAATGGTGTTATCAAAGTCCTCACTGAACATAAACTGAGTACAATTACTAATAATTAATACAAATAAATGTGAGTATAAAGCATGCAAGGAGTGACTAAGGAGAGGTTTGTTAAATAAAAACACAGTTTTCGCGGGAAAAGACTAAAAACTTGCTTCGGCGTAAAAACCCTCACGGCTTAGAGAGAAAAGCCAGAACAAGTTGAGTCTCTATTTTCTGAATAATAATCAATTACATAAACAATGAATTTTTACGCACTAAAGTTTCTCTACTTACAATAAACGCGAGCAAATGAAAACAAACGTTATGTCAAGCGTGAAGCGCAGTATAAAACGAAACGCAAGTTAAATGATCATTCACGTACTTAAAACTAGAGAGCTCTCTTACCTAATGCCGGACGGTCAATCGCTATAAATGGCTGAGACAAAGAATCTTTGACGCCATGCCGTCAAACGAAAGCAGGACAGAGAAAATCTGCTAGCCGTGACGTTGCACCGCTCACGTATGGAAGCCGGGCACGGGAAGCGCAGAAGATGGCCCACGTCCTGCACTCAGCGTGCCCCGAAGTCTCGGGGAAACCAACGCCGTGGTGCCGGCCAACTCAACCTCGAGTTGCCGCGTGTTACGCTCGCTCTGGAAAGATCACGTTAAAGCTTGCGCACGTGGACAACGTTCCCGAAACCAAATCATCTCGAGAATTTCACGCACTCACTCACACACAAACGTATGCGATCGCGGACGGATTTCGAGGTCGGATGTACACGGACACGAAACGAGTGGAATCGTTCTGAAAAGAACGCTTTTACACTCGCCGAACGGCGATACGACGCAGAGTTCTTTTACCCGAACGCAAGACAAGTTGACTCGCTCTGAAGAGAACGCATTACCCTCGTCTAAACGCGGATACGCAACGTCCAATTCCTTCGAAGTGAAGTAAGAAGTCTCGATCTCCTTAAGGGGGTGTCATTCAAATTTCCCGCCTAAATTCCTAACCTCAAATTCTTTAACAATTGATTACAATTAATAAATAAACTAAATTATGAAAAACCAAGACATCAAATGCCCTCCATAATATAATTATCTACCACTGTGCGAAGTTTCAAACAAAAACTTCAAAACCTCTACGAATGCCATTCGAACGAAATTTATATTAGTCTAGACTCGAACCTTCAAATTTCGTTCGAAAGCCATTCGTAGAGGTTTTGATGTTTTTGTTTGAAACTTCGCACAGTGATAGATATTTGTATTACGGAGGGCAATGACCTCTTAGTTTTTCATAATTATACTTATTCTTTTAATTAAAGCCAATATTTTATAATTCTCGGGTCGGTAAGGTAGGAAGGATAAAAATTGACTTTGACACCCCCTCAATAGTAGCTCGAGCGACCTGTCACCTCAGCAGGAACTCTCGGAATTAAAACGTGCGCGAGCCGCGAGCGCGCGCGCATAATCACGCCAGAGTGGCGCCTGCGTCAGTCCGGCTAATAGCACCATCGCGGCGGCCATGTAATGGCGCGAGATCCGAAATTCGTATATTTTCGCACGACGTTTAATTGGCTAGAAATGACGAGAACAAACTGTATCCGCTTAACATTTTTATCAATGATTTATTACATCTCGTTAAAACAAATTGTTTTATTTTTGGGAAATAATAATTGTTTTAATGATTTGTTTTTAAAAATGTAATAGATGTTGATTTATAATTGTGTTTAAATTTATTTTTTTATTATTTCAGGTGCTGGCACTGATGCAAATTTTGCTTTTTCGTTACTAATATACATCTGTACTCAAGTACCCAGTTTTGTATTTATCTAGCATATGAGAAGAATTATTTGTTTAGATATTATCTTTTTATTCTAAGTTAGTAATTAAATATCCGCAGGGTAATTTTGATAATATTATATTATTATTTTACAAATATTGGTATTATTTTGTACAGTAATTTTTAATTGAAGAAAAAATGTATTATTAACCTATATTTTTTTATAACTTTGTAATATACTTA
This sequence comes from Gastracanthus pulcherrimus, assembly GCA_949152435.1. Taxonomy (NCBI): domain Eukaryota; kingdom Metazoa; phylum Arthropoda; class Insecta; order Hymenoptera; family Pteromalidae; genus Gastracanthus; species Gastracanthus pulcherrimus. The sequence goes on from OX424575.1 coordinate 80,639,443, forward strand.
TGTATTATAACCTAAATGTAAAGTACATTGAAGAATGTTCCCTGCGCATACTGAAATTTTAATTAAATCACAATAATATTAGTCGATCGAAGACTTGTTATCAAAGTCTGTATTTTTTCATCGAACAAAGTAAAAATTACAAAATAATTATAATTACTTTGTATAAATATTGGTAAACTGCTCTATATTTTACAAAATTATCTAAATATTAATATTACTTATGTATATGTTTCAGCATTTGTACACTTTATCCAGCTGTGCGTATACAATCTAGAGTGATTTAGGTTGATGACATTTGATATTTCTTAGTAAATATAGCCTGTTCAACAAATCTCATGTGAACCAGAGTCAATTCAGATCAGATTTAGTCAATTTAGGTCAGGTAGGACTCGGACGGGAAAACCTCACTAGATCCGGGCTCCGGTTTGTATACCATTTTTTATACGATTCGGACTAGAAATCTACGCCCGATTCCGACCCGATTTTCGGATGTTAATCCTCAATAAAGAAAAAATTATTCATTTCCTTCGCGTGTACTCTACAGGTATTAAATTATTTTTTAAACTAGATTTATTTACAGTAATTATTATATTGAACTGGCTATCTCGAGACTGCTGTGCTGATGCTCTAACCACCTGACCACATGGACATGTTACCTGCGTAACTTCAAATCATATATGAATGTTACACGTTAAAGTTCACATTTATACTCTTATTATTCGTAGGTATTTATATAATGTCTAATACTATTTTTTTTACGAAAAGATTTATATAATTAATTATGTAATAGTTATCAAGAAGATAAGAAATACTGACACGATTCCTTACTTACCGATGCAATTTTTTGTATATATCTTTTGAATCATTTCTTTTCTTTTATATTGATACATTAAAAGAGATATTTATCAAAAACATGTAAAGAACTAACCCGATAATTATTGTAGGAGAAGAATGAATTAAAAATATATAAGGTATAGTTAAATATTTTTATATTTTTTAATTTATTTTTCTCAAACCGTTAACAATAAAATTTCATGAAAATTTAGATTTCAACAAATTCAAAATTTACGAAGAATCAGAAACTATTCATTTAAGAGGATTCCAGTTACCGACAGCAGATTCTTACTGTCCCACGCATATTTTTTGCTATTTATTTATTTATTTATTTGTTTAAATAATAATAATGATTTGATTAACATAAAACTAAACATTTCCCTTTTTGATTGAGAACAATAAATATTAATAAATATTATAAGTCCCAAAAAGTACCTATCTTTTCTTAAGGAAATACGAAAACAATAACTGATTTTAGAATATAGATAACTTTTGGTGAAATCTTTCTTATTCCGAATATCGAAAACTTGCTTAGACAAGGACATCAATAGTCGACGGACCCTTAATAATTTTAATTAAACAGTATAAATGTGTTGGTAGTTAAAAACCTTACAGGTATAAATGATTTATTTATAGTTGATGAATAAATAAGGAGATGTGAATTATCCACGGGAAACCTACCTTCCCACACGGCATGTAATGTTTCTAAAAGCTTTCGGTAATTTTTCACTTGAAACATTACACCTTTCAGAATTATTTATACAATGTTTCATGGACCTTTCTGTAATGTTTCAGAAACATTAAATCTCCGCTAACATGTCAAATGTAACATTTCAGATAGATTATAGAAACATTACCGTGACATTTGTGTAATTACTTTAATGTAATACTACCGAAATGTATCAGCAACATATCAGGTATGTTACTTTAATGTTATCGAAAGCTTTCAGGAACATTTTAGTAATGTTACTTTAACATTACCGAAAGGTTTTAAGTAATGTTACTGTAATATTACTGAAAGGTTTTAAGTAATGTTGCTGTAACATTACTGAAAGGTTTTAAGGAATGTTACTGTAACATTACGTAAAGGTTTCAATAACACCTCAGTAATATTGCTTTACAATCCTGTTAAAAATATGATATTGAAATCGATAAAAAAATGCATTTTCTTATGGTGCTAATCTTAATCTTTAATCTTGATTATCATTCTACTTATTAAATATTTAATCGGTTTTAATCCAATCTACTCATTTATTGACATTTATTTATGAATTTCTACGATAATTTTAGAATTTAAAATTTTTTATATATTATTTATATACCTACTCGGAAAGAAAAAAGGAACTAGGACAGTCTCTTGTTTCGGAGCTACAGTAGCACTCGCGAGGTTACTGTACGAGTCCTGTAGCGCGGACGAAAGGACAAGCACGTCAAGACGAAGCGAGCACTTTCCGCGATGGAACGTCAGACGTATGGACCGCGAGAAATTGGTAGAGGTGGTAATGGATGCGGAACCCCCCACTGCGAGAATTCCGCGTGTACCAGTAGGCCGTGAAAGAGCGGAAGTGCTCGTAGAAAGAACGACGAGAGTGATAGCGAAAGCGTGCAACGCCGCTATGCCACGGACGTGCACGAGAAATAGACGACAACCGGTATACTGGTGGACCGACGAGATCGCGACACTCAGGAAAGAGTGCCATGCGCGCAGACGGGCGGCACAGCGTGCGCGACTCCGGGAAGGAAGCGACGATCTCATGTAGCAGTATAGGGTGGCACGGAAGCAGCTTCGCTACGCGATCAAGCACAGCAAGCTTCGTTGTTGGAGACAACTTTGCGAGGACGTCGACGGCGACCCTTGGGGGATGGGCTATAAAATAGTAACCCAAAAACTGAAAGCACGAGCGGCCAATTCGGTGATGAGCACGCGAAAAATCGAAACGGTAATTGACGGGCTCTTTCCAACCCACCCACTTAGGGACCACGCGGAATACACCGACATACGCGCGGACGATATCCCGCTGTTCACGGAGGGGGAGCTTTTGGCAGCTACCTCCTCCCTGAAGGGCGGAAAGGCACCAGGACCGGACGGAATACCAGTAGAAGCAATAAAGATAATCACGAAGTGTAGGCCACAGATACTGCTTGAAATGTACAATACATGTTTGGTAGAGGGGGTATTCAGCTACCGCTGGAAGAGGGCGCGATTGGTTCTCATCGATAAAAATAAAGGGGACCCAAATTCTCCATCCGCTTACAGACCTCTTAGTCTGCTCGATACGATGGGGAAAACAGCTGAGCTGCTTCTTAGGCCAAGGATCCAGGGAGCGATTCGGGAAGCAGGCGATCTTTCCGATAACCAGCACGGTTTCAGGAAGGGTCGATCGGTGATAGGCGCGGTGCGCGAAGTAACATCGTCGGTCGCTAGAACAGATGAGGCGTGTCATGCGGCTAGACCGATAGTCGTGCTGGCAACGCTTGATGTTAAGAACGCCTTCAATTCCGCGAGATGGGTCGACATCCTGGCGGCTCTTCGAGCCTTTGGGGTGCCAGACTATGCCTTGCGATGGATTGAGGACTATCTGAGTGACAGAAAGCTTTTGTACGAAACGGACGAAGGACTCAAAGTCAGACCTGTCACGGCCGGCGTGGCGCAGGGGTCGATTTTGGGTTCGGATTTCTGGTTAGTATTATATGACGCAATGCTGAGACTCCAGATGCCGATCGGGGTGTCGCTGATAGGATGCGCGGACGATGTAGCGGTGGTAATAGTTGCGCGCGACGTAGATACTACCCAGTTCCAGCTGACCGTGGCCATGCGGCGAATACTTCGCTGGATGCGTGAACACGGACTACGGCTAGCTTTAGATAAGACGGAAGTAGTATTGCTGACTAGGAAACGAATCCAGACAGCAATGGACATAACGGTGGTGACGCGGTGGTGAGAACGCGTCCGGCGGCTAAGTATCTGGGGGTGACCCTAGACAATAAGCTGACCTTCGCTCTTCACCTCCGAATCACGGCGAATAGGGCGGCGAAACGGGTAGCCGAATTAAGCAGGCTCATGGCCAACGTGCGCGGGCCACGACCTGCAACGCGCAGACTGCTCATGTCAACCACGAACTCCATTCTCCTCTACGGAGCGGAGGTCTGGGCCGATGCCATGAGCAAGGAAAAGTATAGAAAGTGCATAGCAGCGGTGCAGCGCAAGGGAGCACTTCGAATAGCAAGCGCGTACAGAACGGTTTCAAGGGCAGCGATATTCGTTATCGCCGGAGTTATCCCCGTATATCTGCTTGCGCAAGAGCGAAAGCGGATATACGAGCGGAGCCACGAGTTCGGGAGGGCCCGCGCAGCGACAGAAGAACGGGAACGGACAATGACGGCGTGGCAGGACGAATGGCTGGGTAAGAGGCAACGACCACAACCACGTCGACAGCAACAGGCACGATGGACCTACGAACTAATACCGGAACTGGCTCCGTGGCTGGGCAGGCAATTCGGGGAGGTGAGTTTTTACCTCACCCAGTTCTTGTCTGGGCACGGATACTTCAGACAATACTTACACAGAATGGGGAAGGTTAGAACGCCGGCGTGTACTTACTGCGGGCACAACAAAGACGACGCGGAACACACGTTTTTCGTGTGCCCGCACTGGACCGAAGAACGACGAAGACTGGAGACCATTACGGGGCCGACATCGCCCGCCAACATTGTTGCAACGATGTTTTGAGAGCAAAGACAAGTGGGACGCGGTAGCATTGTATATCGAAAAGGTCCTCCGCGCGAAACGGGAAGACGGATGCTTGGCCGACGGGCCAGGCTGACGAAAAGACAAGACAAACGAAACTTGGCAGGACTGACTGAGGACGAAAGAAGAAAAAGACAGGCGGCCCCCCACTCGAAGTAATGCGAAAGCGGTACCGGGTGGGGGGCGTTCGCGGCACACTCGTTTTTAGTGGGTAGGACACGGCGGCGAGCCCGCCTCGGCTGTAATCCGGCATTGAGCACGGACATCAGTTGAGGATGGACAGCGCGCCAGTGGACACTACCACCTCAGAGTGCAGGAGCTCAGGGGATGGTGTCCATGATGATCTGTGCGAGTTAAAAAAAAAAAAAAAATAATAATAATAATAATAATAATAATAATAATAATAATAATAATAATAATTATAATAATAATAATAATAATAATAATAATAATAATATACAATTCAAACATTCAGCATCTACTGTTTAGATAATATATGTATATTTTAAACTATCAAAATAGGTGTAAAATTGGACCAATTAAGGCGTCACAAAAATATTTTGACTGTAAATACAGTGAATGGGAAAAAATTAGTCTCTTTGGACTTTTAGATTTAAGGAATGAAACAATATTTTGCACTTAAAAAAGTATAGCGTAACTTAATATGTATTCACAAGTACTGGCCGTGGAATCGAGCTCTAAGTATAATTTTTAACTAATAATTTTTAACTAATAAACCTTTTTTTTTTGTTTATTATAAATAATTGTTGAGCTCGGTTCTACGGTAACTAAGTATAAGAACGTATTTTAATTTTTGAAGAATGACATGTTATTTTATTTAATGGATGCCAAGGGCGCAAAAAGACTAGTATAAAATCAGGAATGTAGATTAAGTTCAATACTCGAAGTCAAACTATCAAGTTTTAAGTAATATAGGAAGGAAGACAGTGGGAGAAAGCGCGCACCTGTGTCCTTTCTCGTAAGAAATCATGCGAGCGAGTACTTCAAATCTTGCGAAAAAGAGAAAGACAGTGCGCGCGAAAATATGAAATATAATAGGACCGCTGCAAGTGCAAATAGCCCGAACATATGCATTTAAATTAATAATATTCAATTAGTATAAAAGAAAAATGTAATTTTGTATACAGTTATCCTGAAGTGATAAAATATTCTGAGTAAGAGGTTCATTTTATAGTATACAAATATAGGTGTGTAAGTATATGAATGACTAATTTGTATTCAAATTAAAAGTTAAATGGATTAAATGCAGAGTATATCGTAAAAAATCAATCTAAAAATTTGAAAAAATTCAGCTTAATCTCTGCATTTCAAAGATTTATTCTGCTAAATTTGAAAAATAAAGATTCATATGTCTAAAAAATATGGAACGATGATTGTTCTCATTATAAAAAGCCTTTTTTAGCTTCTACGAGACGCTGTTTGCCAGTCAAAGCTCACAGCAGCATATATAGGTATACACGCCTTGCACGTTCGGCTAACGCGCTATGTAAATATACACGCAGGATATCAGATTCGCTGCTGATATCGAAGCTGCTGCTATATGTATACATACGGTACATATATAGCACGCACTACTTGATTACACATTATAGTGTAAAGTACAAGAGCTAGATTTAAATGAGCAAAAGTTAAGGTCCACTCTTAGGGGTCATCTTAACATAGGGGCATTCATTTTTTGAAATTATGAAAATTAGAGATTTTTTTATTTTTACTATTAACTAAAAAATCTTTGGACTTTCTTTGTCTTATTCGATTATATAGAAAATTTGTAAACATACTCTATACAATTGAAATGTAAATATCTAGCGTAAGTCTTAGTCGGTAAAATAGATTTTCTTAATATGTACACCCCGATCCGTATATCACATATTTCACATCGTATATGCTGCTAGATCAATTTACGACGTCATCCGATTGCATGCTTCAGTGTTTAATGTCGCTATGATTGCACAATATCACGCATCCCTTTTTCGAGATTAGTCGACATACTTCTAGAACATTCGAGAATATTCTAGAGCATGAAGTCACCTGTCCGTCTCGACCAATCACAGAGCTTCTCACCTGCACAGCTGACTCGAAAAGTCGATTGGGGGGGGGGGGGTCTAGAACTCTCATTGTATACCTACTAACTTAATAACTATTTATAAGTTTAGATAAGTAAAGAAATTTTGAGTTGTATTACTATTGACCAACGCTAACACACGATTTTCAGTAATCTGTACGGTTATCATGCAGAATTCTATATTGAAATCCTAACGAAATCTGTTGTATATGCGGACAGAATATCTATAGAATTCGTACAAAATTTATAAACACACACTCTAGTAGAAATTTCAAAATGTGAAACACTGTGACAAATCTGTGAAAAAGTGTGAAAAACCATGACAATTTCGTAATAAACTGTGAAATTGTGTTACATTCTGAACAGGATTTTAAAAAATATTATAGAATATTTCACATATAAACACATTTTGTCACAGTTTCTCACATTTTATCACAATTTCTCAGACTTACAATTTACTTTATATAAGAGAATGCAACGTGAGTAAATGTGAAAAACTAAGAAAAACGTGTAAAAAATGTGCACAATTGTTTGCAACAGATATTCCAAACGTGTGAATTTTCACAGTAATTAAAAAAAAAAGATAGCCTCAATAGAACACTAAAACAAAAATAAAATTTAGAAAAAAGTTTTGAAAAGGGGACTCTTTCTTATTCACTTTGAATCTTACACACCATATTTACTAAGAAATATAAAATTTTACCAACCAAAATCATTGTAGACTGTATTACGCACAGCTCGATAAGGCGTACAAATGCTGAAACATATATGTAAGTATTATTATTATTAAGATAATTTTTTATAATAATTAGCTGCAGTTTATCAATATTTATACAAATTAATTATAACTATTTTGTAATTTTCAATTTGTTTGATAAAGTAATGTAGACTTTAATAGCAAGTCTTCTATGACCGATATTCTGGTGATTAACTTAAAATTTCAGTATGCGCAGTGAACATTTCTTGATGTATTTTACTTTGGGGTTATATTTACATAAGTATATTGCAAAGTTATAAAAAGATATAAGTGAATACTAAATTTCATCTTTAATTAAAAATTACTATACAAATTAATACCAATATTTGTATAATAATAATTTAATCTTATCAAAATCATCCTGCGGATATTTAATTACTGACCTGGAATATAAGAAATAAATCTAAAGAAATAATTCTTCTCACATACTAGATACAAACAAAACAGGATACTTATCTGACTTCGTAATTCTTGAAAAATTTAAATATACTTCATAATCTTCCAGTAATTTAATCTTAAGTACAGTTGTTTATGAGTACGGAAAAAGCTAAATATACAGCAGCACAAGCATCTAAAATAATAAATAAACAAATTGAAAAACAATTATAAAACAAAATCTATTAATTTTTAAAAACAAATCATTAAACCAATTATTATTTCCCAAATAAAAAAACAATTTGTATTAAAGCAATGTATTATAAGCCATGATAAAAATATTAAGCGGATTCAGTTTATGACCATTGAGGACTTTAATAACACCATTAAGTGACGAACATCAAATAGCTTCAAACTCATCTTAAATAGAATATACATGATTCTTTATGGTAATAAGTAAAATATTTGATAAGATAATACCATTTTGTGTAGAATTTGAAAAAAATATTGATATTATTGATAATCGAAAAATATACAATAGAATAGTTGTTATCCAAATGCAAAACTAATTATTTCCAAACTTTATTCTTAATCTGGTGTTAAATAACTAAATTTGTAAAAAAATTATTAATCCAAACCTATAACATTATTATGAACAGATAGTTAAAACAATTAGTTTACCACAAAGATGCACAATTTTTTTTCAAATTGACGTATCAAGTATCTGAACAAAACGTCACGTACTTAAATTCCACTTATTCACGTAATTGTAATAACGATACGTGCAATAATTTTGTATACAAGACACCCAGACAAGAATCCAGACAAGAAGACCTTTCATTACATACACCAATTTCACTAGTCGAATTCGTAAAAACCTCGGTTCACGCAAACTATAGGTTAAGTATATATAGTGCACGAATAAATATCAATTGGTTTAATATCTGCTTTACGTGAACCGGGGTTTTTACATATATTGACTAGTGAAACTGATGTATGTGATGAAAGTTATTGTCAAAAAGATATTATATTGTCAAATATATTACTTATACAGTAGATGAAGAATTATGTGTATTCCATTTAGAATGAGTTTGAAGCTATTTGATGCTTTTCGGTTAATGGTGTTATCAAAGTCCTCACTGAACATAAACTGAGTACAATTACTAATAATTAATACAAATAAATGTGAGTATAAAGCATGCAAGGAGTGACTAAGGAGAGGTTTGTTAAATAAAAACACAGTTTTCGCGGGAAAAGACTAAAAACTTGCTTCGGCGTAAAAACCCTCACGGCTTAGAGAGAAAAGCCAGAACAAGTTGAGTCTCTATTTTCTGAATAATAATCAATTACATAAACAATGAATTTTTACGCACTAAAGTTTCTCTACTTACAATAAACGCGAGCAAATGAAAACAAACGTTATGTCAAGCGTGAAGCGCAGTATAAAACGAAACGCAAGTTAAATGATCATTCACGTACTTAAAACTAGAGAGCTCTCTTACCTAATGCCGGACGGTCAATCGCTATAAATGGCTGAGACAAAGAATCTTTGACGCCATGCCGTCAAACGAAAGCAGGACAGAGAAAATCTGCTAGCCGTGACGTTGCACCGCTCACGTATGGAAGCCGGGCACGGGAAGCGCAGAAGATGGCCCACGTCCTGCACTCAGCGTGCCCCGAAGTCTCGGGGAAACCAACGCCGTGGTGCCGGCCAACTCAACCTCGAGTTGCCGCGTGTTACGCTCGCTCTGGAAAGATCACGTTAAAGCTTGCGCACGTGGACAACGTTCCCGAAACCAAATCATCTCGAGAATTTCACGCACTCACTCACACACAAACGTATGCGATCGCGGACGGATTTCGAGGTCGGATGTACACGGACACGAAACGAGTGGAATCGTTCTGAAAAGAACGCTTTTACACTCGCCGAACGGCGATACGACGCAGAGTTCTTTTACCCGAACGCAAGACAAGTTGACTCGCTCTGAAGAGAACGCATTACCCTCGTCTAAACGCGGATACGCAACGTCCAATTCCTTCGAAGTGAAGTAAGAAGTCTCGATCTCCTTAAGGGGGTGTCATTCAAATTTCCCGCCTAAATTCCTAACCTCAAATTCTTTAACAATTGATTACAATTAATAAATAAACTAAATTATGAAAAACCAAGACATCAAATGCCCTCCATAATATAATTATCTACCACTGTGCGAAGTTTCAAACAAAAACTTCAAAACCTCTACGAATGCCATTCGAACGAAATTTATATTAGTCTAGACTCGAACCTTCAAATTTCGTTCGAAAGCCATTCGTAGAGGTTTTGATGTTTTTGTTTGAAACTTCGCACAGTGATAGATATTTGTATTACGGAGGGCAATGACCTCTTAGTTTTTCATAATTATACTTATTCTTTTAATTAAAGCCAATATTTTATAATTCTCGGGTCGGTAAGGTAGGAAGGATAAAAATTGACTTTGACACCCCCTCAATAGTAGCTCGAGCGACCTGTCACCTCAGCAGGAACTCTCGGAATTAAAACGTGCGCGAGCCGCGAGCGCGCGCGCATAATCACGCCAGAGTGGCGCCTGCGTCAGTCCGGCTAATAGCACCATCGCGGCGGCCATGTAATGGCGCGAGATCCGAAATTCGTATATTTTCGCACGACGTTTAATTGGCTAGAAATGACGAGAACAAACTGTATCCGCTTAACATTTTTATCAATGATTTATTACATCTCGTTAAAACAAATTGTTTTATTTTTGGGAAATAATAATTGTTTTAATGATTTGTTTTTAAAAATGTAATAGATGTTGATTTATAATTGTGTTTAAATTTATTTTTTTATTATTTCAGGTGCTGGCACTGATGCAAATTTTGCTTTTTCGTTACTAATATACATCTGTACTCAAGTACCCAGTTTTGTATTTATCTAGCATATGAGAAGAATTATTTGTTTAGATATTATCTTTTTATTCTAAGTTAGTAATTAAATATCCGCAGGGTAATTTTGATAATATTATATTATTATTTTACAAATATTGGTATTATTTTGTACAGTAATTTTTAATTGAAGAAAAAATGTATTATTAACCTATATTTTTTTATAACTTTGTAATATACTTATGTATTATAACCTAAATGTAAAGTACATTGAAGAATGTTCCCTGCGCATACTGAAATTTTAATTAAATCACAATAATATTAGTCGATCGAAGACTTGTTATCAAAGTCTGTATTTTTTCATCGAACAAAGTAAAAATTACAAAATAATTATAATTACTTTGTATAAATATTGGTAAACTGCTCTATATTTTACAAAATTATCTAAATATTAATATTACTTATGTATATGTTTCAGCATTTGTACACTTTATCCAGCTGTGCGTATACAATCTAGAGTGATTTAGGTTGATGACATTTGATATTTCTTAGTAAATATAGCCTGTTCAACAAATCTCATGTGAACCAGAGTCAATTCAGATCAGATTTAGTCAATTTAGGTCAGGTAGGACTCGGACGGGAAAACCTCACTAGATCCGGGCTCCGGTTTGTATACCATTTTTTATACGATTCGGACTAGAAATCTACGCCCGATTCCGACCCGATTTTCGGATGTTAATCCTCAATAAAGAAAAAATTATTCATTTCCTTCGCGTGTACTCTACAGGTATTAAATTATTTTTTAAACTAGATTTATTTACAGTAATTATTATATTGAACTGGCTATCTCGAGACTGCTGTGCTGATGCTCTAACCACCTGACCACATGGACATGTTACCTGCGTAACTTCAAATCATATATGAATGTTACACGTTAAAGTTCACATTTATACTCTTATTATTCGTAGGTATTTATATAATGTCTAATACTATTTTTTTTACGAAAAGATTTATATAATTAATTATGTAATAGTTATCAAGAAGATAAGAAATACTGACACGATTCCTTACTTACCGATGCAATTTTTTGTATATATCTTTTGAATCATTTCTTTTCTTTTATATTGATACATTAAAAGAGATATTTATCAAAAACATGTAAAGAACTAACCCGATAATTATTGTAGGAGAAGAATGAATTAAAAATATATAAGGTATAGTTAAATATTTTTATATTTTTTAATTTATTTTTCTCAAACCGTTAACAATAAAATTTCATGAAAATTTAGATTTCAACAAATTCAAAATTTACGAAGAATCAGAAACTATTCATTTAAGAGGATTCCAGTTACCGACAGCAGATTCTTACTGTCCCACGCATATTTTTTGCTATTTATTTATTTATTTATTTGTTTAAATAATAATAATGATTTGATTAACATAAAACTAAACATTTCCCTTTTTGATTGAGAACAATAAATATTAATAAATATTATAAGTCCCAAAAAGTACCTATCTTTTCTTAAGGAAATACGAAAACAATAACTGATTTTAGAATATAGATAACTTTTGGTGAAATCTTTCTTATTCCGAATATCGAAAACTTGCTTAGACAAGGACATCAATAGTCGACGGACCCTTAATAATTTTAATTAAACAGTATAAATGTGTTGGTAGTTAAAAACCTTACAGGTATAAATGATTTATTTATAGTTGATGAATAAATAAGGAGATGTGAATTATCCACGGGAAACCTACCTTCCCACACGGCATGTAATGTTTCTAAAAGCTTTCGGTAATTTTTCACTTGAAACATTACACCTTTCAGAATTATTTATACAATGTTTCATGGACCTTTCTGTAATGTTTCAGAAACATTAAATCTCCGCTAACATGTCAAATGTAACATTTCAGATAGATTATAGAAACATTACCGTGACATTTGTGTAATTACTTTAATGTAATACTACCGAAATGTATCAGCAACATATCAGGTATGTTACTTTAATGTTATCGAAAGCTTTCAGGAACATTTTAGTAATGTTACTTTAACATTACCGAAAGGTTTTAAGTAATGTTACTGTAATATTACTGAAAGGTTTTAAGTAATGTTGCTGTAACATTACTGAAAGGTTTTAAGGAATGTTACTGTAACATTACGTAAAGGTTTCAATAACACCTCAGTAATATTGCTTTACAATCCTGTTAAAAATATGATATTGAAATCGATAAAAAAATGCATTTTCTTATGGTGCTAATCTTAATCTTTAATCTTGATTATCATTCTACTTATTAAATATTTAATCGGTTTTAATCCAATCTACTCATTTATTGACATTTATTTATGAATTTCTACGATAATTTTAGAATTTAAAATTTTTTATATATTATTTATATACCTACTCGGAAAGAAAAAAGGAACTAGGACAGTCTCTTGTTTCGGAGCTACAGTAGCACTCGCGAGGTTACTGTACGAGTCCTGTAGCGCGGACGAAAGGACAAGCACGTCAAGACGAAGCGAGCACTTTCCGCGATGGAACGTCAGACGTATGGACCGCGAGAAATTGGTAGAGGTGGTAATGGATGCGGAACCCCCCACTGCGAGAATTCCGCGTGTACCAGTAGGCCGTGAAAGAGCGGAAGTGCTCGTAGAAAGAACGACGAGAGTGATAGCGAAAGCGTGCAACGCCGCTATGCCACGGACGTGCACGAGAAATAGACGACAACCGGTATACTGGTGGACCGACGAGATCGCGACACTCAGGAAAGAGTGCCATGCGCGCAGACGGGCGGCACAGCGTGCGCGACTCCGGGAAGGAAGCGACGATCTCATGTAGCAGTATAGGGTGGCACGGAAGCAGCTTCGCTACGCGATCAAGCACAGCAAGCTTCGTTGTTGGAGACAACTTTGCGAGGACGTCGACGGCGACCCTTGGGGGATGGGCTATAAAATAGTAACCCAAAAACTGAAAGCACGAGCGGCCAATTCGGTGATGAGCACGCGAAAAATCGAAACGGTAATTGACGGGCTCTTTCCAACCCACCCACTTAGGGACCACGCGGAATACACCGACATACGCGCGGACGATATCCCGCTGTTCACGGAGGGGGAGCTTTTGGCAGCTACCTCCTCCCTGAAGGGCGGAAAGGCACCAGGACCGGACGGAATACCAGTAGAAGCAATAAAGATAATCACGAAGTGTAGGCCACAGATACTGCTTGAAATGTACAATACATGTTTGGTAGAGGGGGTATTCAGCTACCGCTGGAAGAGGGCGCGATTGGTTCTCATCGATAAAAATAAAGGGGACCCAAATTCTCCATCCGCTTACAGACCTCTTAGTCTGCTCGATACGATGGGGAAAACAGCTGAGCTGCTTCTTAGGCCAAGGATCCAGGGAGCGATTCGGGAAGCAGGCGATCTTTCCGATAACCAGCACGGTTTCAGGAAGGGTCGATCGGTGATAGGCGCGGTGCGCGAAGTAACATCGTCGGTCGCTAGAACAGATGAGGCGTGTCATGCGGCTAGACCGATAGTCGTGCTGGCAACGCTTGATGTTAAGAACGCCTTCAATTCCGCGAGATGGGTCGACATCCTGGCGGCTCTTCGAGCCTTTGGGGTGCCAGACTATGCCTTGCGATGGATTGAGGACTATCTGAGTGACAGAAAGCTTTTGTACGAAACGGACGAAGGACTCAAAGTCAGACCTGTCACGGCCGGCGTGGCGCAGGGGTCGATTTTGGGTTCGGATTTCTGGTTAGTATTATATGACGCAATGCTGAGACTCCAGATGCCGATCGGGGTGTCGCTGATAGGATGCGCGGACGATGTAGCGGTGGTAATAGTTGCGCGCGACGTAGATACTACCCAGTTCCAGCTGACCGTGGCCATGCGGCGAATACTTCGCTGGATGCGTGAACACGGACTACGGCTAGCTTTAGATAAGACGGAAGTAGTATTGCTGACTAGGAAACGAATCCAGACAGCAATGGACATAACGGTGGTGACGCGGTGGTGAGAACGCGTCCGGCGGCTAAGTATCTGGGGGTGACCCTAGACAATAAGCTGACCTTCGCTCTTCACCTCCGAATCACGGCGAATAGGGCGGCGAAACGGGTAGCCGAATTAAGCAGGCTCATGGCCAACGTGCGCGGGCCACGACCTGCAACGCGCAGACTGCTCATGTCAACCACGAACTCCATTCTCCTCTACGGAGCGGAGGTCTGGGCCGATGCCATGAGCAAGGAAAAGTATAGAAAGTGCATAGCAGCGGTGCAGCGCAAGGGAGCACTTCGAATAGCAAGCGCGTACAGAACGGTTTCAAGGGCAGCGATATTCGTTATCGCCGGAGTTATCCCCGTATATCTGCTTGCGCAAGAGCGAAAGCGGATATACGAGCGGAGCCACGAGTTCGGGAGGGCCCGCGCAGCGACAGAAGAACGGGAACGGACAATGACGGCGTGGCAGGACGAATGGCTGGGTAAGAGGCAACGACCACAACCACGTCGACAGCAACAGGCACGATGGACCTACGAACTAATACCGGAACTGGCTCCGTGGCTGGGCAGGCAATTCGGGGAGGTGAGTTTTTACCTCACCCAGTTCTTGTCTGGGCACGGATACTTCAGACAATACTTACACAGAATGGGGAAGGTTAGAACGCCGGCGTGTACTTACTGCGGGCACAACAAAGACGACGCGGAACACACGTTTTTCGTGTGCCCGCACTGGACCGAAGAACGACGAAGACTGGAGACCATTACGGGGCCGACATCGCCCGCCAACATTGTTGCAACGATGTTTTGAGAGCAAAGACAAGTGGGACGCGGTAGCATTGTATATCGAAAAGGTCCTCCGCGCGAAACGGGAAGACGGATGCTTGGCCGACGGGCCAGGCTGACGAAAAGACAAGACAAACGAAACTTGGCAGGACTGACTGAGGACGAAAGAAGAAAAAGACAGGCGGCCCCCCACTCGAAGTAATGCGAAAGCGGTACCGGGTGGGGGGCGTTCGCGGCACACTCGTTTTTAGTGGGTAGGACACGGCGGCGAGCCCGCCTCGGCTGTAATCCGGCATTGAGCACGGACATCAGTTGAGGATGGACAGCGCGCCAGTGGACACTACCACCTCAGAGTGCAGGAGCTCAGGGGATGGTGTCCATGATGATCTGTGCGAGTTAAAAAAAAAAAAAAAATAATAATAATAATAATAATAATAATAATAATAATAATAATAATAATAATTATAATAATAATAATAATAATAATAATAATAATAATAATATACAATTCAAACATTCAGCATCTACTGTTTAGATAATATATGTATATTTTAAACTATCAAAATAGGTGTAAAATTGGACCAATTAAGGCGTCACAAAAATATTTTGACTGTAAATACAGTGAATGGGAAAAAATTAGTCTCTTTGGACTTTTAGATTTAAGGAATGAAACAATATTTTGCACTTAAAAAAGTATAGCGTAACTTAATATGTATTCACAAGTACTGGCCGTGGAATCGAGCTCTAAGTATAATTTTTAACTAATAATTTTTAACTAATAAACCTTTTTTTTTTGTTTATTATAAATAATTGTTGAGCTCGGTTCTACGGTAACTAAGTATAAGAACGTATTTTAATTTTTGAAGAATGACATGTTATTTTATTTAATGGATGCCAAGGGCGCAAAAAGACTAGTATAAAATCAGGAATGTAGATTAAGTTCAATACTCGAAGTCAAACTATCAAGTTTTAAGTAATATTACAATGTAATAAATTTTTAATTTACGATTATTTTTGCAAATAGATCAAAAAACTTGTTTTTATTTTTATTTTTGTTCATCGTATTTTATTCTATACGGAGTAAAAAAGTACTAAGTAGTTGGATAATCTACTATTTTTAATACAGTGCTACTTTAGCAGCATTTTCAAAGGAGAATGATGAATCGGTAATTTCGAAGTAATAAATCAATAAATCAAAAAATGAAGTAATAAAATGTTTCGGCGAACTACACTTGTTTTTGTTACATTATTTTGTAGTAACGATCTTATTTAAGAAATGAAATTATTTGCGAATGGAAAACCAAATACCACGAAAATATACAGGCATTAAAAATATTTATTTATTAATTTTATTATTACATAATTAAGAATAATTTAAATATCATACCTAGTCATAACATAATGATCCGAGTCTTTTTTTATAAATAAACAAGGGTCTATTCTAGGCACTCGCTCTATGTGGATTAATGTGTCAGGTTAGATTAATTGTATGAGGTCTAATATACATACATAAAAATAGACATTTCCTTTAATTTCATAAATCTTTTTTAGTTTACCAAATTTAGGATCACCATCTTCATCAAGATCGAGAATAAATACTGTGCCATCAGAGTATTTTTTACCATTGATTTCCACGTACTTATAGGATTTCGCAGAAAATATATGTGTTATGTCCGGCAAAAACTTCTTCACTTCCGACTGCACATTATCGTTTTCAATAGATCCTAAAACGGTATCACTATTTGAACATGTGTAACACTCCTTCATATACGTTAATTGTAGTTAGTTTCGTAGAGCTATTGTACAAGGAAGATTTCTTGCTGAACTAGTGTTTACTGCTATGTCTTTAAGATCACTATGTTTACGTTCAAATTTCATACCCCAAAAATGTATCAATGGGCCATTTTCTTGCATTATTCTTGGCATGTGAGTCATGAAATGGGCTTTTGGTCTCAGATCTCCAAATAATTCCTTATACAAATGATGATGTTTTCGTATAGTATCACACAAGATTAAAATATCTGCTTTGACAAATCTAGGTGTTGTAACAATTCCTATTATTTTTCGGAGAATGCGGTACAGTTTCCAATGTTTATTACCTTTCGGAATTAAATCGCCGATCATTATACCTAAGTATCTGCTTAAGCAAACCATTTCGGCGGCTGATTGCTTAACTCTTATTTTTGTTGTCATAGCTGATACTTCTTTTTCCTTACCAGTAGACTTATCTACTGTCAAAAGTCGTGGTTTGTTAGACTTTTCTAATTCTCCATAATTAAAAGTTGCAATCCGATAGTTTAGAGTATTAAGCGAAAAATATTTATAATTATAAACTAAATAAGTAAGGATTTTGGAAATCGTATCATTAACAACGCCTTCGAACAAGTCATGCATAACATCTACGGCTTGGTTTTCTACAATATGAAAATTATGTAGTTGATTAAATACACATTCTTCTTGTACTCCTACAGTACCATTTTTTAAATCCTTTGCATAATTTTCTTTTGTACGTAAGAGACACTGGTGTTCTTGAATCATGATTTTACATTGTTCGGATGTGCCTCGACATATTCTACAATAAAATTTTGCGTTAAACCCTTCACTAAAGCCGCAACTGCCATTGACACCTAAATTGTCTCCTATGAAAAGTACACATTGGAAATGAACAGTGAATTTAACATTATTAACATTAATTTCAAGACCATTCTGAGCCAAATAATTGAGATCTTCAATATCTTTTTTAAAAACGTGTTTATTCCCGCAAGGAGCTCTATCGTTTGAATAAAAGATAGTGGATACAAAAATATTCGTTAATTTTCCTACGAGATGTGGAGAAAGGCAAGGAAGTGATATATATACTCCTCCGAGTTTTTGTTCTCCAGCATGAGGTCCGAGAGTACAACCCGTTTCAAAATCATCGTAAAAGAGAAATAGTGGCATAATATTTCGGTCATCAATATTTTGATATTTTCTTTTCCATAAATCTCCCTGTATAAAATTCGATACTATTTTCTTTTCCTCTTTTAATGACTTTATATACTTTTGTATACTATCATAAACTCCTAGCAATTCTAGAAATACGTTTAGAGTATGTAACAACGACAAATGAACTGCAGAGATCGGTTTTTCTATTTCTTGTAGTGTATAATCTGTAACAATATCTGTACCAATCTCAAATGAGTCAGGGTATGTGAAGATGCTCTCTTCTTCATATATTTTAAAACGTAAATGTTCACTAGAAAACTTTGTGAAAATGCGTTTATTTTCTTGTAAAATTAATTGAACTTTGCCTTGAGCATTTACATAAGCAATACCTTTTAATTTGGCTTTCATTTCATATTGTAAAAAAGGTACAAATAAGTTTGATATGAATTTATTAAAAGATGTTATAATATCTTGTACAACCGTTCGAGGAATGTGAAGATTATTATATAAATATAACGTAAATTTTAATATTTCTTTATATAATATTTGTCTATTTACATTTTTACCGTGGAAGTTATTAAGAAAATCCATATTCAATAATTTTTTTATTAGTTATTTGTTTTTAATGTGAATCACTTTTGAAACTCGTAAGATTCGAGTAAAAAGATTAGAATAAGATTAGGATAAGATTTCAATAACAAATAATGTTAGATAAAGATAACAGTTGTTAAACTTTTTTCACAGGATCGTAGCTTTAAACTATATTATTTATTCTTTTTTAAATTTCTAGTCTTAATTTTGGCATGTAAGTGTGGCTCAAATATAACGATGGCTCTATTGGGATTAAAACTACAACTATATATAGATATACTAGCCGCGTAAAATCAATTTAAATATTCTTCTCTCACAGCTAGATATAGAAAAGAAACCTTCTCTGATAGCTAACGAAGCTCAACTCTAGAGATGAGTACCAATTTCAACAGCCATAAAAAAATTAGGTAATCTGCATGTATAATTAATTATTAAAAATGCAATGCGTACATAACAAGCGTTTTATTCAATTTAAAAGTAAAAAACATTCAATTGGTTTTAGCTATCAGTTTCCTATTTGATACACTTGTTGTTAATGTCGAAAGAGATAAGAATAGGTTTCTAGATTCGCCTAATTTATAAACATTATACTGTAAAAATTGCCATACTGGTACTGATGCTTTCGGAAAAGTTTTTTGCAACGCATAAACGTATTTAAAACAATTATCAATTGCGATAATTAGTGAATTTTCACCTTCAATTGGGTACTTGTAGTTACCAAGTACTACACAAGATTTTGTTATTTTGTTTAGCGGACCGCAACACGTGACGTATGGCATTAAAGGTAAATAATTATGTGCATACAATGTCTTTAAATACTCTTTTTTCAAGGGACTGGTTACTGTCACTTATAACATTATCACTATCAACATCATCATCCTGTAAAATTATAATTAAAGTTTGTAAAATCATGATATATATTAAGGGTATTCTAGAAGAGTGTGTTTTTAAATATTTTTCAACAGTCAAATGTAGATATAGAAATTTGATAAATTAAAATGTATACTATTTATGGTATTTAAGGTTCTATTGTTTTGTCAAAACCCATAATTAAGAATAAATAAAAATCTCACAGAAAAAGTGCGGTTTAAACATTCTATTAAAATTTTGCTTAGGTTGAGTGAAAGTGAAGAGAGAAAAATGCTTGGAAATAAAATTTTATAGAATCACCACGAGATTATTTAACAAAAATACCCGATTACTATCTTTTTATATTATAACGTATGTTTAGATTAATACCCACATAGCATGCAATATTTCAGCAATATTGTATGCTATGTGGGTAAGTATGATAATTAATACTAAATTATGGTTATTAGAATTACGTTGATTTTGGAAAAAAAAATTGTGCACCAGCCATCTTAAAGAAAATATTATAATAATAGACGTAAAATACATAAACGCTCGTTGAATTAGATTTTTTACAAAGATATTAATGTGTTCTAGGTTATACTTTATGCGGGCGAAATAATACCTTATAGCGTAATATAAATGAATCCAGAACTTGTGACGCTGATGCCTTCCAATTAGACTTTTCTTTGGACTTTTTGGATTTTGATGTTTTTTTTAGTGGAGGTGGAAGATTCTATTGGTTCAATAGATTCTTTTACTTTGGTGGAGTTAGTACATTGCGTTGGTCCAAGTAATAAAGGAATCAATATGAACGCCAAATTTTGTTCATGAACTGTAATTTCAATTTATGCACATTATTAATAGTAAAAAAGAATATTATTATAAACGCCTGCATTTGGTTCCGCCCGATAGCCACGAAAAACCGCGAAAATCAATATACGTGTCTCACAAACAATACAATGTGCAACATGCGCAAAATCGTTTTCCGACCTTAAATGTTTTTGCAGTACTCACCTCCGGCTCGCAAAATGAACTCGCCTTCAGCTTGTGCTTGCTTACCTCCGACTCGTACAACAAACTCACATGTGGGCGAAAAAAGCCTATTTCTCGCCCTTGGTACACAATGTATACTATTGTACGATTTTCATTTGCCAATAATGCTAAAATAATATCGGACTTTGAAACATGATATTTAGTTGTCAGTTTTAAAAACTTAAAGTAACCATGCTAGATTATAAAACGAACAGTGAGAAACATCAGTGAATTCATCCTAGCTGCCTTGATTTAAAAATAAATTTACCAAAGATAATCCCTGAGGCGCCGTCAATACTGGAAAAGTTTCAAAAATTTTGGCGATACCTTGTGTGTGAAAAAAGTCCTTTCTCTCATCAATGATTTTATTCCAATGTTGTACGTACTCGTCATCGATTTCAGTACCAACTTTTAATTTATTAAAAATTTTGGAGTTTCCATCTGAGACTAGAAAAATGTTGAAAATTTTCAAGGTGACTCGAGAGTATAAATGTTATTTTCAAAACTTTTACGCGGAGCAAAAGTTAGAATGTCTACTTATAACTGATTATTTAATATACGAAAATACATAACAAAAAAATTTACTTCATGAAAAAATTACGTTTCTAGTTTGGTTTTATAAAATCGTAGAATTCTAAGTTTTCGCAGTATTATTCTGGGAGTGTGTTATGCAGAAGGCTAGTACAAAGCTAAATAAAAATTTCTTATTTTACATGCAATATCATGCATTATTTACTTATTAAATAACAAGTTTTCTTATCATTTTAATTAAAATTCAATACAAATTTAAGAGGTATCTAATGATAACAAAAAATGGTATAGCTTTGCGTAGCACTCTCTTTTTATATGTTATAAAAAAGCTTTAAATACGATTTTTAAGATAAACTGAATAAACAATACGTCGATTGATTTTAAGCTATAACTAAAAATTTAAATACGAACTAATACTATACCCTGAGTTTTTTTTCTCTTGTTGGATTTTATCACTCCTAATGCACGAGCGTACGATCTTACTTTTTTATATCTATTATATAAAATTCCTCTTGGACGTACGAGAGTAGTATCTCCTTTAACTTTCTCACTGTAAAACCTTACTTCTAATTCTGTAGGAAACAGTTCATGTACACTTCTGGCAAGATATTTAAAGCGATCTGAATCTATACTAAAAAAAAATTCAATGATTAAAAATAAATAAAAATTGAAGCGTAAACACGTAATTTAAAAACAAGCCCTTTTCAACTTGCAAACATGCTTTTATTTAAATCGGGAAAGATTTAATGCGCAGGTTACGATGGCAGGATTAATTTTCAATTTTTTAAAAAAGTAAAATGATATATATACAAAAAAATGATGACTGCATGCTACTTATAATATAATTGTATTCTTGCGATACATTCATCACAATACTTCCTGACGCGACTTTACAATCAAAATGAAGTATTCAGAATCAAGTATCAAGATTTAACAATCATTGCTCAATTTCATATTGAATTAAAAGAACACCTATTTGAAAAACATTAAATATTGTATCTAATATATCGTTTTCATGCACACTGTCGTCATCATCCTCATCATCAATATTATCGTAGTCTGAAAAATTTTCATTCACATCCAATTCATCTTGTGATTTGTCTTTAGATTTTTCGTGTTCTGTACTATTGAATTTTTTTTCATAAGCTAAGTATATGAAACGACCTCCTTGACTCGACATTAGTAACTGATAAACATGATTATTTGCTTCTACAAAGTATTTAAAAAATGAAAAAAATATTTTAGCGTTTAGGTATATGTAATATATATATATATATATATATATATATATATATATATATATATATATATATATATATATATATATATATATATATATATATTTCTAATATAGAATATTGGAAATTTACTTTGTTCTTTAGTCAATTTTTTAATAACTTCGGTGTCTACTTCAACAGAACAATTTTCTTGTTGTGCTCTAAGAGGATTATCAGTTTTATCAATTATATTTACAATTCTCTCATTTCTGCATAAATCATCATTATTTACAGACTCTTGTGATGAATGCATTCTGTCATTCGAAAAAGCTGATGAGGATGCATTATGTGATGAGATATGTATTTCATTGTTAGAAGGAGTAGAGGCAATTTGTGATGGACCAATGTGTGATGGGAAATTGTGATTGGAATATGCAGATGATGGTTCAAATGAATCATTCATTCCATGAGTAGGGTTTTGCAAGGCTTGAGAAGCATGCATTTCTGCTGTGATTGGTGCATACTCAGTACGTGCAGTACATTCAAATTCATCGTCTATCAAACATTTATTGAAGTATTATTATTTCTTGAAATACATAACACAAGTTATTTTCAGTAGTTTAAATTTATGAAATTTATTTTTATCATTAATTGTAACTTATTTATCCATCATTTTGTAATAGCAAACATTTTTTATTTTCTTGCTATAAAATTAAAGTGTACGTAACATATAATAAATTTTAATTTTTCTACAGTAAATGTATGTAAAATCGTAATTGTAAAAAGTTATAACCTCGCGAAATTTAAAAATGTACACTTACACATTGAATAGATACTATTGTAGGTACATACTATTTTTCTATTTTACATTATTTTATTAAAAAAATAATTAGAATACGAAAAGTTCACTTGAACTTAAACTTTGAATAAACAATAACAATAACAGTAACAACGCCAATATGCAGTCACAATATTTGTCAAATCGAAAAGCATAATAATAATGATTATACAGAAATTACGTGCATGGCTTTTACAAAAATCAGATAAAATTAAACCAACGTGATTTATCATACAATGTAGAAGATACAAATATTCTAATTTAACCGTTACCTTCACAATCCATTTTATCGAATACTTATACCACTTCACTCAAACTGCATGCGCAAAACAGTATTCAAAATATTAATACGTTATTCTTTACACAATTTTTATTAATATTTATTTCTTACTTGCATAATATTCTATACGTTTACACAATGTTTCCCAAAATCAACAACGTTATAGGTTAGGTCGTACGTGAATGCTAAACTCAGTTGATAGTTTTGCCGACGCCAATTAAGCAACGACACGATCTGCTTGACGGAAATATTGTACGGTGTTAATCTGCTATGTTTACCAATATTTTTAATACTGCTCATAAGTACTTACTTGAATAATTTCTCCACAGTGAGTCGCGTGTAAATTCGAGAGTTTCGCCGGTGCCGCGAGCAACAACACTTCGTATAGGCGGGAATATATATATAGTTCGCTATGAAAGCACACAGCGCTCCAAGCGCGCGGAGCTCTCGTGCAACTCGCCGCGTGCTGCTGCAGACCGAGCTGGGGAGCGCCACGCTCCCCCGCTCGGTCTGGAGCAGCACGCGCTACAGGACTCGTAAAGTAACCTCGCGAGTGCTACTGTAGCTCCGAAACAAGAGACTGTCCTAGTTCCTTTTTTCTTTCCGAGTAGGTATTTATTAATCTGAAACAAATATTTTGTTTAAAATTATTTAAAATATGTATCTGAAAGAATAAATCAAATATCTATCCAAAATCAAAAATCCAGCGTTCTAACCATTCCGCTACAGAAGAACTTTGAAATTGATAAAAAAATCTGACTTATAATCTACAATTACTGGTCATGAAAATACTTTGATATTTCGTAAAAATAAACACCCACAAAGATGGCTGAAAATTACATTATCCTAAACTCGATAACATATTTTTACATTAGAATTCAAAATAGAGTGCCGGTAAGACAGAGCTCTTTACTATATTTAGCTGATCATATTTCTATTGCTCGTGAAACCTTTCTGGAACATTTCTGACATATAACACTTGCAACATTACGTAAGGAATGTTGCAGAAACATTTTACGTGCAATGGAATTGAAATGTTATAACTGGTACGTCAGGAAAATATTTCTGAAACCTTGCTATTGTAACATCCCATGTGGGATATCATAGAAATGTTAGGGGTGAAAGCTCATTTTTCTATTATTTATGAGACCTGTCTGAATTATGTTTCACATATAACACTTGTAACATTTTGTTGGTAATATTTCAGAAACTTTTCACGTGCAACGGGAGTGAAACGTTATAACTGATACGTCAGGGAAATATTTCTGAAACCTTGCTATCGTAACATCCCATGTGGGATATCACAGAAATGTTAGGGGTGAAATCTCATTTTTCTATTATTTATGAAACCTTTCTGAAATATTTCTGACATTTAACACTTGTAACATTTTGTTGGTAATATTTCAGAAACTTTTCACGTGCAACGGGAGTGAAACATTATAACTGATACGTTAGGGAAATATTTATGAAACCTTGCAAACGTATGATCTCATGTGAGATATTACAGAAATGTTAGGGATGAATGCTCATTTTTCTAGTATTTAGGAAAGCTTTTTGCAATATTTATCACATATAACACTTGTAACATTTTGTTGGTAATATTTCAGAAACTTTTCACGTGCAACGGGAGTGAAACATTATAATTGATACATTAGGGAAATATTTATGAAACCTTGCAAACGTAAGATCTCAGGTGAGATATTACAGAAATGTTAGAGATGAAAGCTCATTTTCCTATTACTCGTGAAACCTTTCTAAAACATTTCTGACATATAACACCACCAGCATTACATAGGAAATGTTGCGGAAACATTTTGCGTGCAACATGATTGATACATAACAATTAGTATATTTCTGTAACGTTACTGGAATGTTTCTATGGATGAAATTCATATGAAATCTTTTTGAAAGCTGTCTGAAAGATATCAGTTGAAACAATTCGATTGAACGATACCTGAAACATTACTGAAACATTACCAATGAGCGCATACCCTTCGGTAACATTACGTGTCGTGTGGGTTACCGCTCTGGTGGAAGTTGAAATTGTACATTTTCGAACATCTTTGTACAATTCTATACATTTATGTATATTTCTGTACATTTTTGTACATTTTTGTACGTTTTCGTATATTTTTGACACTTATTAGACTTTTGTATAGAAGTGTACAGAAATGTACAGAAATGTACATAAATGTACATAATTGTACATAAATGTACAGAGTTGTACGAAAATGTACAATTTTTACTTCCGCCAGGGCGGCTATTCGCGCGTATAAATTTATCTCTATACTAAGTAAATATGAACTTTGTAATTAAAATTGTAATAATAACAACAATAATAATAGTCACAATAATAATAACTTAATTAATGAAAATAATAGTATCATTTATCATATTAATTGTTATAACTAGGATATTTGAACCAGTTCCTGTGCTCTGCATCGAAGGGGCAGTACTTGGTTCACTTGCCGTGCAGGAATTTCAGAGAGAGTCCCTACGATAAGCCCCGATCCCGACCCGATTTTTGGACCAACGGAAGTCAACCACCATTCAGACCCGATTGCCCCGTCATTTCCTCGTATTGAGCGGGACTCACGGATTCCCTGCCTGAATCCTGTCTGATATTCTAAGGTCCGCGCTTTTTTATTTTGAGGTTATGATTCTTACGTTAAACAAACGATTTCCGTACCTGAATCTCGTCTGAACTCCTAATTTTAATAAGCAAGGAAAAGTGAGTGATAACACGTCGGAATCTAACTAGTATTTCCTATCATCTACTAAGTAATATTGACGTAACCTGTCGGCAAGATACATCTCAATATTGAAATTATCACTTATTTTTGTTAACATTAAAGTATTTTTTTGTTAATGGTTTCATGTTCATATACTATTATTATTGTTTTGAAAGTAATATAACAATAAAACAAGTTAACCAATTACCGTCCCCTTCGATATTTGCATTTTAAAAAGTATGAAATCATAAAGTTTTTCGGTGAAATAATCGATGCAGAGCACAATAATTGGTTCAAATATCCTAGTTATAACAATTAATATGAATAATGGTACAATTATTTTTATTAATTTAGTTATTATTACTGTAATTATTATTATTGTTGTTATTATTACAATTTTAATTACAAAGTTTATATTTACTTAGTACCCGAATGGAAAAATTGAAAGGTATTATAACGCAAATCGCCGTATGATTTTGATACATTTAAGGACGATACGGTAGACTTGTGTACGATGATGTAGTACATTCACGTACGTTTTGGGTAACGATTCAAACATTTTGTACAGCATTATACGGAAACGTACGCCAACGTACGCGACCGTACAAAGAATTGCTGGAATATACTCATTCATACGAAAATGTACAGCTTTATACATTTTAGAGATGAAGCAACTTTTATTCATAAAATTTTATTGTACGAAAGCATACGAAAAGATACTCGACTCTACGAATATGTACAGAAACCTACGTAAACGTACGTGAACGTACGCGGACGTACGCGGACGTCCGCAATTGTACATGTTGTTTACGCCATTTTTACAGGTCTTAGTCATATAGGTACATTTCTGTAGATTTGAATTTCACGCCATTTCGTGCGGTCAATTGCGACGTTGCGTGACCGTCAGCGCGCGCGGTTCTATCTCGATTCGCGCGCGCTCTCGCAATTGTTCACTTTTGACAGGACCTCCAAGCTGTTCGCGCGCTTAGCAGCCCTGCTCAATATATAGTTTCATTTTCAGCCTTTTTTGCGTCTTGATTGCCGTGACTTCGTGGTCGATTGGCTGAAATATATTTCCGTTCTTTTCAGAGCGAATATATTCAGCCTTCCTGCGATCGTGACTCGTGTCGATTGGGACCTGCCCCGGAAAATCGTCACCGAATTCGTGCGAGCGTGCGTGAGAATTCGCGCGTGTGTGTGTGTATCTTGTGTGTGCCTCGTGGCCGTATTAGGGAAAACTGTGGGGACGGTGTCCACGTGTTGGACGTGACCCGTCCATGGCGAGCGCATCGCGGCAACACCCTTGTTGCCCGGCATCGAGGCGTCTGGCTCCCCGAGACGTCGGGGCGCGCCCGGTGCAGGTCGTGGACCATTTTGCGCTCCCCTCGCCCGGCTTGCCAGTCTACCAGGACTCGGCGAGAAGCTGCGGCGGCGTTTCACTACATTCTCGGCTCAACGACATCCAGGCGGTGCCGTTCGAGCTTTGTGCGACGGTTCTGCGCGGGCTGCGTGCCCAGGTAAGAGAGCTCTCTGCGGCGTTAATATTAAGAGTCTAGGATAAAGCTCTATCATTAAATTCTTATTTTCCGCGTCTATTGTAATTGTTTGTAGCTTCATTTTCTTAATAAATCTTTACGCTTGCTTCGGCTTTTCCCGCCAAGCCGTGCGGTTTTTTACGCCGAAGCAAGTGCTTTTTTTTATCGCGAAATTAATTGTGTTTTTTATTTACTCAACCTTTCACTCACTCATCCCAATCCTTTTTATTTTATCTGAACTCACCTTGAGTTTATTATTTTAAGTAGATTATTGTTCACATGTATATGCACAAACGTATGGAAACATACGCGATTATACATGTATGTACACAATTGTGCAGAAAAGTAGTATTTAATTATTTTTCTGATTTTATAGGTATAGAGGTACATACTTGCAAGGGAATTTTGAATGACTGACAGGAGATATTTTATACATATTAAATGTTTTATAAAAAATATTTATTTGTTTTTTAACTAAATCTTAATTCAGTTAACATATTTAGCAACCATTGCTTTGTTAAGGGAACTTATAAATAGATGGTTTTTTATTTTCATTAAAATACATGGTCGATGTATATCATTACAAGTTATAACATTTAAATCATTTGTTTGCGGTATTGTACAATGTTTTAAATGTTTAACACATACGTCAGTATTTTGAACTAGATAAGTGTCTTGGATATCTATTTTATTAAAAAATATAAACACATTAATTATACCATTATATTCTAATTTACAAATTTTTTTAATTATACGAAAATTACCATCTTTTGTTCGAAATACTGAATCGTTGGTTTTTTTACATTGATCATATGTGCAAGAAGTATAACGACATCCATTGAAAATAATTTTGCAATACATTGTACATTTACGTATTTTTGAGACATTAAAAAAAGTTCTTAAATATAACTGTTCTAAATCGAAAAGTTCATGAATCTTTCCACGTCCTAATAAATTACAATTTTCAATTTTTTCATAATTCTACAGTCTGTTATCATTGCATATATTATTACATATATTTCTTGTATCATCTGAAATATAATCTCTTTGTTGAAGTAAACGTAATTGCTGATATACCATTAGTCTATAAACAATTTGTTGCGCAATACGATTATTAAATTTTTTCTTTTTTAATAACAATCTATTTTCATATTCAAAATCAAATGTACTATTGGCCCATAAGGGGCTCCAGTTTCAACCGTATCTTTTAAACGTTTGAAAGTTTTTCGAGAGATTATTGTTTTAGTTTTGTAGAATGTTTATGTAAAGCCAAAGCATACAAATTATGTTCATGAATAGGTTTAGAAATATAATTATTTATATGTTTGAGAACCAAGCTCTTTAAAAAAATATTATTATAGAATAATGTTTCTTTGTATATTTTTTGTAAACTTTAATTATTTATTTAAGATCGCAATCGTTACTATAAGGTTTGTACGAATAAAAAATAAAGTAAACAAAATATAAAAAGTTTTTTATTTTCTAATACAATAAATTTTATCAACGGAACTACCCACTCGGCATGCAATATTGCAAAAATTTTGCAATCGTCGGTTATGGTACAGCAATATTTCACTACTATTTCAAAAGAATATTGCACCAGGAATATTTCTACAATGTATCTGAAACATTTCACTTACAATGTTGTATATGAAATATATCAGAAATGTTGCTGACAGGTTTCAAAATAAGCTATCAATAACATTGCCTTCGTTATTTTTCCGAAATATTGCAAATAGAATATTGCATGTGAAACATTTCAGAAATGTTACTGAAATGTTTCATCAGTAACGTTACATTTATCTTGCACGCACAATATTTCTGTATCATTTAACCTGCAACATTGCATGTGTAATATTTCTGAAACGTTGCTGAAAGATTCCGAAGCAAGCATTCAATTATATTGCATTCGTAACATATCAGAAATATTGCAAATGGAATATTGCTAGCGAAACATTTCAGAAATGTGTCTGAAATGTCTCATGAATAACGATACATTGATGTTGCACACACAATATTTCCGTTACATTTCACTTGCAATATTGCATGCATAATTTTTTTGAAACGTTGCTGAGAGATTTCAAAGGAAGCAATCAATTACATTGCATTCATAACATATCCGAAATATTACACATGGAATATTGCATGCGAAACATTTCAGAAATGTTTTTGAAATATATCATCAGTAACGTTACATCTATGTTTCATGCACAATATTTCTGCAACATTTCACCTGTAATATCGCATGTATAATATTTCTGAAATGTTGCTGTAAGATTCCGATGTTGAGCAATAAATCATATTTCATTAGTAACATTTCCGAAATATTGCAAATGGAATGTTCCATGCGAAACATTTCAGAAATGTTTCTGAAATGTATTATGAGTAACGTTTCATGCATATTGCAAGAACAATATTTTTGCGATATTTCACCTGCAGTATTTCAGATGTAAGATTTCTGAAATGTTGTTCTAAGATTCCGAATTTAAACATCCAATTACATTGCGTTCGTGACATTTCCGAGAAATGTTTCTGAAATGTATTATGAGTAACGTTTCATGCATATTGCAAGAACAATATTTTTGCGATATTTCACCTGCAGTATTTCAGATGTAAGATTTCTGAAATGTTGTTCTAAGATTCCGAATTTAAACATTCAATTACATTGCGTTCGTGACATTTCCGAACTAATGTAAATGCAATTTTGCAAGCGAAACATTTCAGAAATATTTCTGAAACGTTTTATGATATTTATTATTAATTGTCATACAATTTTTAAATATTATTACTGTAAATTTTGAAAGGTATTATACCTATATATACTTGCATTTGTTAATAATAATAATATTAATATATTACAACAGTAATATTTAAAACAAGTTTTTCAATATAATTAATATTGGTATAAATTATAATTTAAAAAATGAAAGACGAGCAATTAGTATGTAAAAATAAATTTTATTTACATTCAAAATGTATACAATATTATTAATTACTTGCAGTAGTTGTATGAAGAATCGGGAATACGACATATGTATTTGATTTATTGCCATAAGGTAATTTTAATAATTTGGCTATTATAGATGAACATTTCCATAATAAAATTTGGCTATTTGTACTTTTTACTACATAAATTGAAAACTCTGATGAAGAAATGGGATATGAATATAAGCTTTTTAATTTTATTAATTCTCTACCAACAATTATAGAAGTATTATTATGTTCAGAAAAATTAAGCGCTTCAATTATAGTACCACACTCTAACAAGCAGCAATCATTATTAGTATTAGTAATGTTAATACAGAATTCATCTTTGATCATTATCTTATATTGTTTTGAAATAAATGTATTATGTGGCATAACACCATTATGATGTCGTTGTTTTAATGTGATAACATTAATAGGCTTCTTTTTTTTACTTTGCCATGACAATCCATACTCTTTCATTCTTCGGGCAATTTGTTGGAGTGGCTTTTCTCCTTTTCTCACAAGTTTAATTAACATACCTACAAAATTCTCAAACCTGAATGCGCTAAATTCATCTAGTGGCCCGTATGTTCTTACATCTGCTGCAAGATGTAGTAAATTATGAACATTGTGACTGACGTATCTTTTACCGTATATTGTTTCAAACTCCTTCACAAAATCTGTTAAGAATTTTTCCGCGTATGATACATTCGCATCATTACGACTAAGTACTGGAGAAGCCAAAATACAGATAGCTACATGTAGCTGTAAAAAATTATTATACAAATTTTCATCTAAAATTTTTCTCAAAACTAATGGTCCCAAATATAATAAAAACAAACGCAATTCCGTGGCTTTCCAAAATTTTAGGTATTTTAAGGCCCTTGGCTTTCTGTTAAAATCAACTGGTATAAATTTGACTAAATTCATTAAAAGATCAGAAATTGTATTAACCGTATTAGATTGTAATCGTACATTTTTATCAAGTGGCCCACTTAACCAGAGCTGAATTAATTTGCGCATAACCCCTAAGCACACGAGGTGCATATAATCCAAGGGAACATTAGATACTAATCTTAAGAACGGTATTTTTATAAGATCAGTTTTTTCATGTTGGTAATCTAAACTATAATCAAAATTTTGAAACATTTCATCTGTCCGTAATACATTACAAATTCCTGGAAAACACACTGTGTTTTCATACTCTCCTCTCTCTCTCTCTCTCTCTCTCTCTCTCTCTCTCTCTCTCTCTCTCTCTCTCTCTCTCTCTCTCTCTCTCTCTCTCTCTCTCTCTTATATAAGAAAAACTAAACGACCTTTTTACACTGTATAAATTAAATTATATTAATCCTTTCATTATATTACAGAAGTAATTTCGTAATAGTAAATGGGAAGAAAATACTTACGCTACAATATGCCACGTAACTATAATTATGTTGGGGGATATTTTGAAAAATACATCTGGTCTATTGGTCAGAAGTTGAACAAAAAATAATTGTAATCGTTATTGGTGCAATTATTTTATGAAAGGTAACTGCGGTGATCGGTTGGGTTAGCATTTAATGATGTTGGTTTTCAGTGTGTAAACATAAGTTCTGCTACACATTAAATAAATTAATTTTGCATGGCTTAGAAAACAAAGGTTTTAGAGAAAATGCATGAGTATTACTATTTAATTATTAAATATGTATGACCTGGTGTGATTATAGTTGCATTAAAACTTTCCCAAAAATTTCCCTTATTAATTATTTAAATTATTACATACTTTTTTTATCTTATATTTATAGTTTGTGTGCCTTATGCAGATATCTTTCTTGCCGTTAAAACATATTTCTTATATTTATATTTATTTTTAGGCTAAATTTATGAAATGTATAGGTGGGTCAGATACGCACGATTCAGTTCAAAATATTTTGAAAAGGTTTCTGTCCAATAACTTAGCAACAAAGTACAATTGTGATGGCAAAAAATGTATAAAAAAGGATGCTGAAGGCAACATAATTCCTCCTAAACTCTCATTTAAAGATACGAGCTTATACAGATGCATCATACGTAATACAATTATCTGCTTTATAAAAGAGTAACTATCAGAAAATTAAATTTATCCTCTGAATTTTAGGAGCTGCCCGTGAGCACCGGCCAAATATAGATGAGGCAATTATAAAAGCCAAAACTATTAGACCATGGCTAGCGCAAGCAACTTTACGTCTGTCAAGAGAAATTATGTAAGTTTAATCAAATATATATTCACCATAATATTTATGATTTTGATTTAATCCTTGTGTATCTTATACTACTTTTAGTAAACAAGAAAACCTTGAAAAAGAAGTCCCCAGTGCCAACTCTACGATGCGTAAAAGACCAGTAGCTGATGATGCTAATAATGCAGAAAATAACGAAAAAAGCAATGACGTTCAATACGCCGATGATGATTTAACAAATTCAGAAATTGAATAGAGCATATAATATATATATATATGCCTACATTATTTATTGCTTAACAATATTATTTAATACTTTAAATTTTATTTAAAATGTAACTTTAATATTTAACTTCATAAAGTTTTTTCTTAATTTTATTCTTTTTACACTAATTTATAATGTACATAATTCACTTCTATTATGTTTAATTATTCGTATAACTTAAACTTTTGTAAAAGTTGTGATCATTAAAAGTTTAAAATTTTGTATTTTTTTTATAAATAAAACCACATTACGAGGTTAAATTGCCTTATTTTATTAATATAATTTTATTCACAATTTCGCATATATAAGAATAGGATAATTTCTGAAACGTATCCAGAAATATTTCTGAAATGTTACCAAAATATTTCAGATACATATTAAAAATTTTCCAGGAAGATCAGGGTAATAATGCCGTTGCCCATACATTTCAGAAACGTAGTAAAATCACATTAGAAATGAAATTTTATGTCTGTGAAAAATGATTTATACAAATATTGCATTCAAATTAAGTTATAGTGTGTCAGTGGATCGAGTATATTTTAAATATAAAATACAATTTAAAATGTATCTATAACTCCAATAACTTAATTTGGATGCAATATTTGTATAAATCATTTTTCACAGACTTCAAATTTCATTCCTACGCTGATTTTAATACGTTTCTAAAATGTATGGGCAACATTACCCTAATCACCCTGGAAAATTGTTAAAATGTATCTGAAATATATGGAAAACATTTCAGAAATATTTCTGGGGACATTTGAGATATATTTCTAAAATATTTCTGGAATATTACAAGTAGATTTCTGTAACATTATTGAAACGTTTCAGCAACATTTCCGGAACGTTTCTGCAATGTTTCAGATATATTGTCATAATATTTCTGTAATATTGCTGTTATTTTTTTAATGTTATCAAGGTTAACAACGCAACATTGCTGAAATATTTCTGCAATGTTATACTGAAGTGTTTCAGAAATATTTTAGTAACATTACTGAAACATTGCTGAAATATTTCAGCAATCTTGCCTTGTTATGAACGTGGACATTTATATATTGCTGAAATGTTGCAGAAATGGTCCTGAATTATTTCAGCAACGTTACTGAAAGGTGTTATATTGCAATTGAAGTGTTGTAGAAACGTTGCTGAAATATTGCTTGCCGAGTGGGTAACAATGTTTATTGTACTGGTTTTTAAATAACCATGATTATTTAACAATTGATTTTGTAATATTTCGGTAAAAAAGAACTAAAAACTGTAACTGTAGGTTTCTGCACGATTCCGTACATTTAGCTACATCCGCGTACGTTCGCGTACGTTTGCGTATGTTTGCGTACGTTTGCGTACGTTGCCGTATAGTCGGATATCAATCTTTTTCTGAAAATGTACTCTAAGTGTAGGTTTCTGCACGATGTTGTATATCAACGTACATCCGCGTACATGCGCGTACGTTCGCGCACGTGTTTCTGTACAATGCTGTAAAAAATGTTCGAATCTCAACCAAAACGTACGCGAACGTACGTAAATGTACGACATTGTAACAGTTAGGTACTTAAGTGTATGAAAAACTTACAGTTTTAATTTCCATTCGGGTATAGAGATAAATTTATACGCGTGAATAGGTAAGGTAGGTTTCCCATGGATAATTCACATCTCCTTATTTATTCTTCAACTATAGATAAATCATTCATACTTGTAAGGTTTTTGAATACCAACAAATTTCTAATGTGTTTAATTAAAATTATTAAGTGTCCATCGACTATTGATGTCCTTGTCTAAGCAAGTTTTCGATATTCGGTATACGAAAGATTTCACCAAAAGTTATCTATATTCTAAAATCAGTAATTGTTTTTGTATTTCCTTAAGAAAAGATAGGTACTTTTTGGGACTTATAATATTTCTTAATATTTATTGTTCTCAATCAAAAAGGGAAATGTTTAGTTTTATGTTAATCAAATCATTATTATTTAAATAAATAAATAAATGAATAAATAAATAAATAAATAGCAAAAAATATGCGTGGGACAGTAAGAATCTGCTGTCCGTAACTGGCATCCTCTT
Source organism: Gastracanthus pulcherrimus (assembly GCA_949152435.1). Taxonomy (NCBI): domain Eukaryota; kingdom Metazoa; phylum Arthropoda; class Insecta; order Hymenoptera; family Pteromalidae; genus Gastracanthus; species Gastracanthus pulcherrimus. The sequence continues at coordinate 80,674,926 of OX424575.1, forward strand.
AAATGAATAGTTTCTGTTTCTTCGTAAATTTTGAATTAGTTGAAAAATTTAATTTTCTAAATTTTCATGAAATTTTATTGTTAACTGTTTGAGAAAAATAAATTAAATAATATAAAAATATTTAACTATACCTTATATTTTTTTTAGTCCATTCTTCTCCTACAATAATTAATAAAAACCTTTAACTGAAAATTATAAAACTAAAAAGCCGGTAAAGTAGGATTCGGGTTAGTTCTTTACATGTTTTTGATAAATATCTCTTTTATTGTATCAGTATGAAAGATAAGAAAAGATTCTAAAAATATATACAAAAAATTGCATCGGTAAGTTAGGAATCATGTTAGTATTTCTTATCTCCTTGATAACTATTCCATATTTTAATTATGTAATTCTTTTCGTAAGAAGAATGGTATTAGACATTATATAAATACCTACGAATAATAAGAGTATAAATGTGAACTTTAACGTGTAACATTAATATATGATATGAAGTTACGCAAGTAACAGGTCTGTGTGGTCAAGTGATTAGAGCATCAGCACAGCAGTCTCGAGGTCGGCAGTTCAATTCCCCGCATCACCCAAAAATTTTTTTAATTTATAATTATTTCTATATTTCTGTTTCAGATAATCATATAATAACTACTGTAAATAAATCTAGTTTAAAAAATAATTAATACCTGTAAAGTACACGCAAAGGAAATGAATAATTTTTTCTTTACTGGGGATTAACATCCGAACATTGGGTCGGAATCATAGATTTCAAGGCCAGATCGTATAAAAAATGGTATACAAATCTGGTCTGAATCGGGTCTGGTTTACATGAGATTTGCTGAACGGGTTGCTTTATTGTTATATTACTTTCAAAACAATAATAATAGTATATGAACATGAAAACATTAATAAAAGAATACTTTAATGTTAATAAAAATAAGTGATAATTTCACTATATAGATCTATCTTGCCGACAGGTTACGTCAATATTACTTAGTAGATGATAGAAAATACTAGTTAGATTCCGACGTGTTATCCCCCACTTTCCCTTGCTTACTAAAATTAGGAGTTCAGACGATATTCAAGTACGGAAATCCTTTTTTTTTACGTAAGAAACTTAAACTCAAAATAAATAAGCGCAACCTCCGAATATCAGACAGGATTCAGGCAGGGAATCCGTGAGTCTCGCTCAATACGAGGAAAAGTCGGAGAAATCAGATCTGAATCGGGGCTGACTTCCGTTGGTCTGAAAATCGGGTCAGGATCGGGGCTAATCGCGGGAACGCTCTTTGAAATTCGTGCACGAGGGTATGTAAGACTGAAAGTGAATAAGTAAAAGTCCCGTAATTTTCGCAATACTTTTTTATATTTTTTTTTTAAATTAGTAGTCTATCTAGGCCATTTCTTTAAACAGATAAAGATTTCAGTGTGAAAAACTGTGAAAATACACACATTTGGAATAGCTGTTGCAAACAAATGTGCACTATTTTTCATATTTTTTTCATAGGTTTTCACAGTTTCTCACACTTATGAACGCAGGTATTTTATCTAATAAAACTTGCACAGTATTTCATAGTTTTTGAGTTTTTTTCACATTGCATTCTCTTATATGTAGGAAATTTTACAACTGTTATAAAATGTGATAAAATGTGAGAAACTGTGAAAAACTGAGAAACTGTGACAAAATGTGTTTATGTGTGAAATATTATATAATATTTTTTAAAATCCGGTACCAAATGTAACATAAATTTCACAGTTTTTTCACGAAATTCTCATGGTTCTACACACTTTTTCACAGATTCATCACAGTTTTTTACATTTTTAAATTTCCACTAGTGTGTGTGTGTATAGATTTTGTACAAAGTCTATAGAGATTCTGTCCACATACACTACAGACTTCGTAAGGATTTCAATATAGAATTCTGCATGATTTCCATACAGATTCTGATAAATATACAATTTTCTCTTTGGAATTATAGAAAAAAATTACATTTTATTTAATAAAAAATATCAACGATAATAAATATTATCAGGTGAAAATCAGGTGATAATAATTTTCGAACTATATGCGATATTAGCATGATTTTCACAATATGATTAACACCTGATTATTATTTGAGCATTTTCAGTAGTGTGTATATGCGTGCATGCATGTGTATGTATGTAGTGTGTGTGTTTGTGTGCGTGGCTGTGTATGCCTAGTGATCAATGCATGAATAGTGTGTTATTTAAGAGACAATAATAAAAAAGAAGAAAGTTATATGGGACAGCATATATAAGGTACTGAAGCGCGTTTGTCCTTCAAAGTCCTCATAAACACCTTTTACATGTATTGTTCACATGAAACCTTTCAGATTAATGAAACCCTCAACTTTCAGAGTAAAACTCGCGACTTTTGGACACTTCAAATTTTGACAGTTAACTTTCAATTTTTGAGAGTGAACACTCAACTTTGACAGTTAACTCTTAGTTATTGAGAGTGAAGCACACAACTTTAAAAGTTAACTCTCAAGAATTGAGAGTAAACACCCAACTTCGAGAGTTAACTCTCACTTGTTGAGAGTACACACCCAATTTTCAGAGTTAACTCTCAGTTTTTGAAAATTGACACTCGAACTCAATATTGAGTGTTTTACCCTCAATTTTGAAAGTTTTTTCTATAAGGGGGCATTTGGAAATCCGGTCAGAATCCAGTAAGTTTTTGGAAATCTGGAAATCTGATCAGAATCCAGCCTATAACCCGGGACAACGTGAGGATATTTCTACAAGGGAGATGGAATGAAAAATGAACCGGATAAGTTATCCAACAAACGTTAAGAGATCCGGATAAGATCAGAGAATATCGGAAAGATTCTTAAAAAATATTTATCAAAAAAGCTGTAAGAATCGGAAAAGTTCATTTCGGATTGTGTAAAAAGTATTTTACCAAAGTTCGGAAAGATTGGGACAAGACTAGTACCAAAATCCACCCAAGTTCGGAAAGGCTCTCATCTGTTCGGGCCTTTCCAAACTTTGCCGAATCGTTTCATACAATTTTTTGTTACATACATACACCCACAGTATACCCACACAAACATACACATACACACACGAACGGACGCACGCACATGATCACTCACATGCAAAACTTTCTTTATTACATAAAGCTTTCTTTTTGAGAAACCAAAATCTACTTGCAGCAAAATAAAATCTCTTTAACGATAATAATTTTACATCACATTGATCACTAATTCTTTGAGTTTATTTTGTAAGATTTATATAAGAAATTTATTTTAATGAAACCTTTCGATGTAGAAGTTTGTAAAAAAAAAATTTTCTATTATTTAAGATAAAAAGATACAATTTAAGGTAAAAAAACTTTTTAAAATTTATTTATAAACTATATAAGTGTCTATAATTTTTTTTTATTATTTTAGTGTAGCGGTGTTATTTATAGATGACGCTTCGTATGTTACTACAAAAAGAAACGATCCCCAGCATAACCCACACGGCACGTAATATTACCGAAAGGTATGCGCTCATTGGTAATGTTTCAGTAATGTTTCAGGTATCGTTCAATCGAATTGTTTCAACTGATATCTTTCAGAAACCTTTCAAAACGATTTCATATGAATTTCATCCATAGAAACATTCCAGTAACGTTACAGAAATATACTAATTGTTATGTATCAATCATGTTGCACGCAAAATGTTTCCGCAACATTTCCGATGTAATGGTGGAGGTGTTATATGTCAGAAATGTTTCAGAAAGGTTTCACGAGTAATAGAAAAATGAGCTTTCATCCCTAACATTTCTGTAATATCTCATACGAGATCTTACGTTTGCAAGGTTTCAGAAAGGCTTCCCTGACGTATATGTTATAACGTTTCCATCCTGTTCTACGTGAAACGTTTCTGAAAAATTACCAATAAAATATTGCATGTGTTAGATATCAGAAGTATTTCAGAAAGGTTTCATGAGTAATAGAAAAATGAGCTTTCACCACTAACATTTATGCGATATACCACATGGGAGGTTACGATAGCAAGGTTTCAGAAATATTTCCCGCACGTACCAGTTATAACGTTTCAATTCCATTACACGTAAAATGTTTTCGCAACATTCCTTACGTAATGTTGCAAACGTTATATGTCATAAATATTTCAAAAAGGTTTCCTAAATAATAGAAAAATGAGATTTCATCCCCAACATTTCTATAATATCTCACATGAGATCATACGTTTGCAAGGTTTCAGAAATATTTCCCTAACGTATCAGTTATAATGTTTTACTCCCGTTGCACGTGAAAAGTTTCTGAAATATTACCAACAAAATGTTACAATTGTTATATGTCAGAAATATTTCAGAAAGGTTTCATAAATAATAGAAAGATGAGCTTTCACTCCTAATATTTCTGGGATATCCCACATGGGATGTTACGATAGGAAGGTTTCAGAAATATTTCCCTGACGTACCAGTCATAACATTTCAATTCCATTGCACGTAATATGTTTCCGAAACATTCACTACGTAATGTTGCAAGTGTTATATGTCAGAAATATTTCAGACATGTTTCATAAATACTAGAAAAATGAGCTTTCACCCCTAACATTTCTGTGATATCCTACATGGGATGTTACGATAGCAAGGTTTCAGAAATATTTTCCTGACGTACCAGTTATAACGTTTCAATTCCATTACACGTAAAATGTTTTCACAACATTCCTTACGTAGTGTTGCAAGTGTTATATGTCAGAAATATTTCAAAAAGGTTTCCTAAATAATAGAAAAATGAGCTTTCATCCCTAACAATTCTGTAATATCTCACATGAGATCATACGTTTGCAAGGTTTCAAAAATATTTCCCTAACGTATCAATTATAATGTTTCACTCCCATTGCACGTGAAAAGTTTCTGAAATATTACCAACAAAATGTTACAAGTGTTATATGTCAGAAATATTTCAGAAAGGTTTCATAAATAATAAAAAAATGAGCTTTCACCCCTAACATTTCTGTGATATCCCACATGGGATGTTACGATAGCAAGGTTTCAGAAATATTTCCCTGACGTACCAGTTATAACATTTCAATTCCATTGCACGTAAAATGTTTCCGCAACATTCCCTACGTAATGTTGCAAGTGTTATATGTCAGAAATGTTCCAGAAAGGTTTCACAAGTAATAGAAAAATGATCAGCTAAATATAGTAAAGAACTCTGTTTTACCGGCACTCTACTTTAAATTCTAATGTAAAAATATGTTATCGATTTTAGGATAATGTAATTTTCAGCCAACTTTGTGGGTGTTTATTTTTACGAAATATAAAAGTATTTTCATGACCAGTAATTGTAGATTATAAGTCAGATTTTTTTTATCGATTTCAAAGTTCTTCTGTAGCGGAACGGTTAGAGCGTTGGAGTTTCACGCAGAGGTCTTCGGATCGATTCCCAGTCCCGTCAAAATTTTTTAATTGATTCATTCTTTCAGATACATCTATTAAATAATTTTAAGCAAAATATTTGTTTCAGATTAATAAATACCTAGGTATATAAATAATATATAAAAAATTTAAATTCTAAAATTATCGTAGAAATTCATAAATAAATGTCAATAAATGATTAGATTGGATTAAAACCGATTAAATATCTAATGAGTAGAACGATAATCAAGATTGAAGATTAAGATTAGCACCAAAAGAAAATGCATTTTTTTATCGATATCAATATCATATTTTTAACAGGATTGTAAAGCAATATTACTGAGGTGTTATTGAAACCTTTCAGTAATGTTACAGTAACATTACTTAAAACCTTTCAGTAATGTTACAGTAACATTACTTAAAACCTTTCAGTAATGTTAAAGTAACATTACTAAAATGTTACTGAAAGCTTTCGATAACATTGAAGTAACATACCTGACATGTTGCTTATACATTTCAGTATTATTACATTAAAGTAATCACGATATCTAAAAATTACAGAAAGATTACACAAATGTCACAGTAATGTTTCCATAATCTATCTGAAATGTTAAATTTGACATGTAGGCGGACATTTAATGTTTCTGAAACATTACAGAAAGGTCCATGAAACATTGTATAAATATTTCTGAAAGGTGTATTGTTTCAAGTGAAATATTACCGAAAGCTTTTAGAATCATTACGTGCCGTATGGGAACTCGATGTAGGATTGTCTAATATAATAAATCACCCAATCATTGTACAAAAAGCCAGTACAAGATCAGCATTGTAAGAAAACTATATGGCGGCATTAAGTGCACGTTTTAATAAAAAAACAAGTGTTTTGATTATAACGTGCACCAATGCCGCCATTTTGTTTTTGTTTACAAATCTGGTCCATTATACAGCTGCACCAACAGGAACATTAAAATCTTTTTATACACTTAAATAGTTTATAAATAAATGTCAAAAGGTGTTTTCAAGTTGTATACTTTTCTTTTAAATAATTTTTTAATATTATTCTTTCAAAAGCTTTTCCTTATTTTTTCAATTTTTAATTAAATCTACAAAATATAATAGTATAATACTTAAAAATTATACATTTTTCATGGAAAAGTACATTTTTTACGTATTTCATGATTCACGATGTTTTACTATGTTAGAGTAGAATTGAAGGGGGAAAACAATTCGATTCGTATTTTACATTGTTTTAGAAAGTAATTTTTGTATTTAAAATAATTATAAGTTCTGGCATGGTAACCAATTAAAGTTATTTACTCGCTTTGGGGGTTTTTTGAATCCAGAATGAACATTAAGGGTTGAGTAACTTCAATTGCGATTAAAATAATTTATTCTCGATTATTTTTCAATTGATAAGTCAAACGATTTAATTGACTATAGAACCCATCTAACCTTATTCAATTTCAGTCGGTTTTAATTAGTATCAATTCCTTTTTTCAAATTGGATGACCATAATTTCTATTAATATTTTAAAAACACAATTGTATGAATATAAATATTTATTTTAATCAAAGAATTACAAAAATATATCAAAAGAATACCTTTTAACGCTATTTACAGCCTTCGATTTATTTTTTTTCATTTGTTTTGTATCTAATATCATTATGAAGTGAACTTAAAAGGAAAGATATATCATTTCTCACAATATAAAATAAGACTTTTGTTGTTATGTATAAGAGTGCAACGTAGTAACCATGACGACTAAAACGAATACACAATTAATAGCTAAATAAGACTGTCGTTATTCTTTCACGACATATTTTATAAGAATATTCAAAAGATCAAAATAAACTTAGTAGAGAATTAAAAATTATTTTGAGGAAAATCAAATTTACTAGACACGTCGATCAATATACAGTCGAAGCTCCCGGCACTGATACTGTCTCACCCTCCCGGCACTGAAACTCGGCCTGGTCCGGCTATATATATATATATATATATATATATATATATATATATATATATATATATATATATATATATATATAGAATATACACACTACTGAAAATGCTCAAATAATAATCAGGTGTTAATCATATTGTGAAAATCATGCTAATATCGCATATAGTTCGAAAATTATTATCACCTGATTTTCACCTGATAATATTTATTATCGTTGATATTTTTTATTAAATAAAATGTAATTTTTTTCTATAATTCCAAAGAGAAAATTGTATATTTATCAGAATCTGTATGGAAATCATGCAGAATTCTATATTGAAATCCTTAAGAAGTCTGTAGTGTATATATATATATATATATATATATATATATATATATATATATATATATACGCGGGGCTCAGAACTCAAACATTTTGTGCCAAATTATGCATACATTAATTTATTGCAGAACCATAATTGTAAATTAAGAGGGATTTACATTCATTTAAGAGGGATCCCTACCATTTTTTCTTATATTGTTTTTCGATTCTTCAAACCTTTCTTAACACAGAAAATCATCGCATTATTGATTTTCATCAAATTTTCAATGGGAAAATGATATTTTAAAGTATTATTATTCATTAAGGTGAATGTGCTTTCTTTAACAAAAAAAGCTTTTTCTGAAATTTAATTTTTCTTTATTCAAAACATTCCAGGTGCATTAGTTATTGATGAAACTTTATAAAATTAATTGGACATATTCTATTTAGCATTATGAAGAAATTTGTGCATCGCTAAGGTGCTGTGTGTTGATCTACATCAAATGAAAAATAATTATTTATAAAAAAGGCTATAAATTACGGAAATAAACCCTGTTTTGCTTTCTCATAGAGAGAGCTGTGTAACGATGATTTTTTCGAAAAGCATTAATTTGATGAATTTGGATGTTTTTGAGGTCGCGAAATCCGAATACATAGGTTTTTCAAAGTGTCCGTCTGTAGATACCCTGCCACAAATCATTACGTGCTAAAACACGTACATTGGCACGTACATAATCATGTGCATAATCACGTATAAAAGCATATGTCTAATCACGCATCGTAGCATATATAAAAGCACGAGCCAAAAGTCATGTACAGGATCATGTAAAAAATCACGTGACGAATTGAACCCATTTAATCACGTGTTTAGCAGGTGCTTCAGCATTTGCTCCAGCATGTGTTTCAGAACCAGAGAAAATAAATATAAAATGTAAAAAATAGTTGCCCTGACCGGGGCTCGAACCAGCGATCTTACAGTTAGTAGGCGCTTACCTTGACCACTCTGCTAATCAGGCTCTTGAATTTCGTTAACGTATAAGCAATATATAAGCCGTAATAGAAACCATATATTGTTGTTATTTGATATATGAAAGATTGATTTTGATAAGACAACAACAACAAGCAACATTTTTTATTATTTAGCAATCAAGAGGATATGAAATACCATCCCGATTTATACGCTACCAGCTTTCTACTCCTTTTATCTAATCTTTGTGTTCAAATTTTGTGATTGTAACTTTAAAATAATTGTTATGTTCAACAAACAAATATTTCCGTCGTTGCCATTTGAGAACCATTCTATATGTCTTTTAAACAAATAATTTGTTTATTTGATAAAATATATTTAAATTTATTAAAAGAAAAGCAAGAAAACAAAAACAACATATAACATATGATGTAGAATTTATTTTTAACTAAAAATATATAACCATTTATTTTTACTGTTTTTAATTTTTCGGTGGATTTGATGCTTAAGATTTTTCAGTGGATGTTTTAGGGGATATGAAAGGCAAGCGAAGTTATCTATGTTATCGACACAACTATTAATTTTTTAAAATATTTTTTACAAACTTTAGAGAAAAGACGATACATCCGGATTTTTCTTTATCAATAAAGAATAGCCGAATTTTTTTCAAGTAATTCCATTTATTAAATCGCTATGAGGTTAACGTTCCAGATATCAAATAAAGTTGTTTATAACTGGGAACTTAAAGTTCGTAGTGATAAAATTAATAGAATTACTTGAAAAAAATTTTGATTCTAATTTATTGAGAAAGAAAGGGCCTATGGCGTATCGTTTCTTCAATAATAATATTTAAACAATTATCCTCCCCTCCCTTATTAATTATTTTCCCCTCCCCCCTTGGTGCTAAGGCCACTATGGCGCGGCGCCAGAGTATTGATTTTCCCCGTCCCCTTCTTGACCTATATTGGGGGAGGCCCGACATGCGGGTCCTGCGTCAAGGTCGCGGCTGAGTGTTGTAGTCGCACAGGTGATAATCGCCGGGGCGGGATATATATATATATATATATATATATATATATATATATATATATATATATATATATATATATATATATGCACATATATATAAATAAATAAATAATAAATATAAAAAATGATCAAATATAAAGCATAAATAATTTGCTTTTTCCCCTGAGTTATCTATGAAAAATAAGATATATATTCGCACGCACACACATATATAAATAAATGAATAAATAAATAAATAATAAGTATAAAAAATAAACTAATATAAAACATAAATAATGTGGCTTTTCACAAGCCTCCGGGTTATCTGGAATAAAAAAAAGACCAATTATGATTTAATATAAAATTTATTCGAAATATATATATAAAGGTATGATTTTTATTTTATCCCGGGAAATATATGCTTCTTGTCGAGAAGTTCAAGTATCTGAGGACTCGTAACAGCGTCAAAGATTTCGCTCGGTTTAAAAACGTTTAAGAAAGCTTTTTCACCGAACGGCACACTGTATAGCTGATGGTCAGCCTCGGGTGTATCAATCCCTTCTGCTTTCAGCACAGCCTTCATGCGCCATGCACCGTGCGCAAGATTTTTATTTAACGCGGTTTGAAATAGTGTTGTTGAAAATTTTTTTAAACTGAAATAAATAATTAATTTTACTTTTTTATAGTCAATACCGGTTTAAGAGAATAGAAAAAATTTTGGTTACTTACTATTCGGCGCAGCAGGCCTGTAGCACCACTAGACTGTGCATGCATTTGATAACTGCGGCCCTTTTCACACCCCGTACTTTAACTGCTTCCTGTTCCGGCAATTGGACAGCTTCAAAAAATTCATCCTGATCCAGCTGTAGCAAGGGTTTCCGAATGATACGCTCATTAGCGCGTAGTATGGCCATAGCCCTTAAAGTGTGGGCGCTAGCAGCCTTACTGACGATCCCATGGCCTTCTGCGATGCCTGCGTCGAGGTGTGTCATGCAAGCGGCTATTTCGACCCCAACGTGTGCACTTTACTAATTTGCTCGTAGGGTGTTAAAAAACTTTTAATATCCGCTTGAAAGACCGTGGCCCTCCTCTTCCGCTCTATAGATGACATACGGAAGGCGCACGATCTCTTCGTACCTCTGGTTTTATTTGCCGACGGTGATGATGCTGCCGGCTTATCGGCTATTATTATGAGGTCCACGAGGTTCTCTGATGCGCGATCGTGCGGAGGATTAAACGCTGAACCCGGCATAGAGGCTGTCGATGGGTCCCCGCTTTGTCGCTGCTCTTCTCTGGTCCCCATTCCACTCAATATTTGCGGATCTCGAGAGAGTGTCGAATGCGCTGTTGCGGCCGATTTCTCTAAATCGGTTGCTAGTGCGTTGCGCGCCGATATATCCGCTGCCGACGGTGACGGCTGATATATTAAATTATCCAGCCATTCATACTGGTTCTCGGTAAGCGCTGTAGAAGACGGCAGCGGCGACGACTACGACGGCGACGGCTGGATTATTAAATCGTCCAGCCATTCATACTGGTCCTCGGAAAGCGGTACGATGTAGTTGCCTTCTCCGCACTGTGCAATTAACTCGTCCATTGGGCAGACGGTGTTAATCGCCATTTTTTTTTTAAATGTAAATGAGCACTACAGACTTTTTGCGCTGACCACTTGCACTGCACGTCAAACTTTTATAAAAAATTCACAATATCGTCGACACTATACAGACGCCTATTTCTTAGCACTTTACAAAAAGTCACAATATCATCGACACTATACACACGTCTATTTCTTAGCACTTTTACAAAGTTTTTCTTACGAAAATTTCTAAAGGCGCGAGCGGTTCGGTGCGTACGACGTAAAAATCGATACTGAAAAGTGCAGTGAAAATTTTTCAAGATCTGGGCGACCGTCGGAAAAAAGTGATAACAGGGAAAAAGCATCTATGTATCTTGTCATATTCGTTTTTGGGCTGGTATAGCGTAGAAAAAGTATCTTGAGGCCAAAAGTATCTGTTATCTGCTTACAAGTAAAACGCTGTTATTTAGTAGTAGTAGTAGAGACGGGTGTTATGCGTAAAGACGGCGTGACGGGTGTTAGAATTGTGCATTCTCGACGGGTGCTTCCAAAACTTAGTCCCCTGTATCTCTGTAGGCTAAAGATAGGCATATTACCTATGCACTCCCTTATCAGTGTGGGCTGTTTTACCGCGCAGGGCCAGGTATTACACGATGTGCGCGTGTAAAGACCAGACGGGTGCTATGCAGATGCGTAATCGGTATAACCATCGAGAGCTTCAAGACACCATTAAATAGCTATTAGTATGTTTTCTAGCACCTGGACGTTGCTACAAATTGTCGAACGAGCATTCTATAAGCATGTGCTGTACAAATCGGTGCACACCTCCTTTTGCTACTCGTTGTCTATATCTCCGATTTTTGGTAATAAAATGAAACGTCCGTCTAGCAGAGACATTAGAACTTACGAGAACTCCGTCGCGTGAAGTAGAATATATACACATCATGTCGAATAAAGTGCTTCGTTCATTCAGCATGATGCGTAATATTAGTGAAGACAAGTTTCGCGCAGTTATTTTTCGTGTTCTAAAAATGCTACGATATAAAAACACGTACGAGATTATATGGAGGCGTTGTGATTTTGAGTGGCGAATGCGCGTGAATCGTATGGCGCGTGTGCAACTAAAAAGTGAGTTCAAGTTTATACTTGCATGCTCCGTGAGATTGCCCGGCTTCATCGTTTGATATTTCGAGGAAATGAATTGGCTGTGCTAACTGCTGGAGAATTCATAACGCGTCGGAATATGCAGGACATTCACACTCTGAACAATTTGATGAATGAATATGATGAATATATCGGTGAGTACTACTATCATTCAGTATATAATTTTAAAATAAAGTGTTAATATACTAATAAAACATACGTTTTGATTAACGTTATAAATAACACTATAAAGGGGTTTTAAAACTTTTTATGTATAGTGTATATTAGAAAAAAGCCTCGTTTGTCTAATATTTGTATTTTTTAACAAAAATCTAGTAATAACAGTGAAAAAAAAGTTGTAAAGTAGGCGTTTGAAATGGTCATTTAAAAACTAGTAAAATAGAAATATATATATACATGGTTATATATAAGTTTTGTCTCTATATATCTATGTATGATTATATACGATAATATAGAATAAAAAACCTAAATATATATATACCTATAATTCTATACAACTGTATAATAATTCTGAATGTTTTTATATATAATTATTTATATAATTATACATAACAACATACGATTTTTTAGTTTTTATATCCGGAAAATTCGTAAAATGCGTTACATTTTTTTAATTAACCTTTAACTGTTTAAAACATTTAAGTAATATTTAAATTTTACAATTCGTATTTTTCACAATATAATGCTACTTAAAGCACTATATAACTATATTTTATTTCTGTTACAGCGTGTGAAAATCTGTTTAGAGATTGCGAAAGTGACTTCGCTGATAGATTCGCTGGTGGTGATGAAAGCGCAGCGAACGATTCTCAGAGAGTACCGGCCGATCTGGGGGATAGTGAGGTTGATGAATCGGAGCGCGAGTGCGAATTGATTTGTACTAGCCCCGAGTGTCCCTGTAGTTTCTGTAATGCAAGTCTTTGCGTAGAAGCGGGTGATTCACAACAGCCGTCTGGCTGCGGGTCTATGAATAAATAAATAAAAAATACTGTTAGTTTTAATTATAAAGATATATATATATATATATATATATATATATATATATATATATATATATATATATATATATATATATATATATATATATATATATATATATATATGAAACTAACAGTATTTTTTAACTATATATAAGTTATATATACAACTATATATAATTGTATAAAATTGTAATTACATAAATAAAATTGTTTTTACTCGATATGGTTTAAAGTTTTTAATTAAAAAACGTTGTATATTGTATTGTATCTTTGATACTCATGCACACTTGATTTCATTAGGAGACAGCAATGATTTAATAGGTGTCACGATTAATAGTGAACATTTTTCTCACGGTACTGCGGGCTTGTCGCTGCGTTCAATTGTAAATTTCATGTACGATGATTTGTGGTTACTTGTTAGTAGAATAACGCAAAGTAATGAGAATTTTGAAATAGACGAAAGTTTTCTTGTAGAAGCGACCTATGTAAACATGCCGACTGGAGCGGGTCGTAGCAGAATAAAATTGAACGTGGATACTATCGGGAAGCGGTCTTTGGGCGCTATTATACTCAATAAAGATAATTTATGTTTACCGCGTGCTCTAGTCGTAGGGCAGGCATTTATAGTGTTGAAAAAAAATGCTACCGCGGATGTAAAAAAAATATGGAGAAGTATTTCCGACGGTAGACGTATTTTACAAAAACAACGCGCTCTAGAGTTGGTAGCAGGGGCCGGGGTAGTTGTAGCCGAGGAAGGCTGTGGATTTCGCGAAATTGAGCAATTTCAAGCTCATTACGCATGGCATCGGATTGCCATTGTAGTTTACGATGTTGAATCATTCGGCAATGAGGAGCCACCGTTTTTTGACGGCCGCCCTCTGCTACGAGATGTATATGGACTAGATTCCCCGGATGTAATATATCTTTGTCACGATGCCTGCGAGCGTCATTTTGATACAATTTTAAATTTACTGGGTGCTCTGGGAAGTCGTTTTTTCTGTACACATTGTAATAAGCGTTATCAATATGTGGATCAGCACGTATGATCGACTATATGTGCGAGTTGTTTTGTAACGCCTGTGTGTAAACAGAATGATTGTGAAATTTTGAAATGTAATGAGTGTTTGCGAAGTTTTTTTGGGAATGCATGCTTTACTAATCATAAGACACCCGGGACGTACAAAGTAAAGAATAAAGAACTTTGTAGTCTCGTAAAAATTTGCCCGACTTGTCAGAAACACGTTCACGTGTAGCGTGGTAAACACAAGTGCGGTATCCATCTCTGCAAAGTATGTCGAGCGAGTCACTCGCTGAATGCACTATGCTTTATGCAGCCTGTGCGTAATTTTGAGAAAAAGGGGAATGCCGATAAAAATAAAAAATATCTATACGTTTTTTACGATCTAGAAACACGCCAAGATGTACCGTATAAAAATGTTTCGGCAAAACGTTATAAAACAGTTCGTTGATTTATACATTCGTACAAAGTCTATTTTCGATAAATTTATATGCATCGCGCATAATGCCGGCGGGTTTGACGCGAGGTTCGTATTGAAGGAATTAGTCGAGGAGCGTAAAAATATTATACCAAAAGTAATACTCAACGGAAAAAACATAATTTTGATTCAATGTGGTCGCACCAAGTTTATAGATAGTCTAAATTATTTTCACATGGGGTTGAGCGCGTTACCAAAAACATTTGGTCTACCAGAGGGTGTGAAAAAATAAAACTGAAAAACAGAATTACGAGGGGCCGATGCCCGCTCTGCATTATTACGCGCCCGATTATATGTCGAAGGAGAGAGAGGCTTTTTTTTCATGGTACAATGTGACCGCTCCTAATTATTTATTCAATTTTCAGAAGGAGCTTGTAGACTATTGTCGCGCTGATGTACAGGTTTTGAGACTCGCGTGTGTCGCTTTTAGAAAAATATTTTAGAACGACGCTAAAATCTATCCTTTCGTCGAGGCAACGACCATAGCGAGTGCATGTTCCCTCATTTATAGAATACAAATTTTAACCTCGAACACAATAGGCATTATTCCTCCAACAGGGGATATGCATTCTCAAAAATCTATAGAGTGGCTGCTCCAGTGCGAGTGCGAATTCGGCCGAGCAATCATTCACGCTGGTAGAGCGCGAGAGTTTAGGTTACCCGAGGGTTTCCTCGTAGACGGGTACTTACAGCCACTGCAGGCGGGTGAAAAAGGCATAGTGTTTGAGTACGAGGGCTGTTACACACATGGTTGTCCGAAATGTTTCGATAAAAATCGCGATAAACCTTTGTCTTACGCACGCTCTTTCGACGAGTCCTACGAAAATACCATCGCAAAACTGCAGAAAATCCGGGAACGCGGTTACGAAGTTCGCGTCATGTGGGAGTGTCAGTTTGGCGATATAAAGGTAAAAAATCCTGAAATTGCGCGATTCGTGAAAAATCACCCCGTAATGAGCCAGATAACTTTGAATCCTCGCGACGCTTTTTTCGGTGGACGCACTGAAAATATTATTCCTTTTTACAAAGTCAAAGAGAACGAGAAAATCAAATACACAGATATATGCTCTCTATATCCCTACGTGTGCAAGCGCGGTAAGTTTTCGATAGGTCATCCGCGTATTTACGTGGGAGATGAATGTCACCAGTTGACTGATGGCGATAATAACAAACTCGATCGTGTCGAGGGTCTAATCAAATGTAAAGTTCTTCCTCCGCGAAACTTATATCTACCTGTTTTACCTGTTAAGATGCGCGGACGTTTGCTCTTGGCGTTTTGCCGATCTTACTGCGAGGAAGCGCGAGAGAGTGACTGTACTCATGAAAACATTATCGATCGTGAGTTTACAGGCACGTGGGTGGCCGACGAACTGCGTAAAGCCCTTGAACTTGACTATCGTATAACCGAGATATATATGGTTTGGCAGTACGAGACTACGCGTTTCGATGGCTACAGCGGTGGACTTTTTACCGAATACGTCAATACTTTTTTGAAAATTAAGCAAGAGTCCAGCGGTTATCCAGACTGGTGCGCGGACGATGCCTCCAAAGTCCGTTACTTACACGAATACAAGAGGGATGAGGGTATCGCGCTGGATCGCGAAAAAATTGATAAAAATCCGGGGTTGCGCGCGGTTGCCAAATTGTGTTTGAACAGTCTTTGGGGTAAGTTTGGTCAACGCACAAATTTAAAACAGATAACGATTGTATAGACGCGGGAAGCTTTCTTGAAACTTTTAACTTGCCCTTATAAAGAACTTTTTAGGGTCTTACCGGTAGGCGAAAAAATAATGTACGTCAACTGGCAATTTATAGAAGAAGCCGTGGCACCGTCCCCTCACACCAATGTCGTGATCGCCGCTTACACGACTGCTCAAGCGCGATTAGAACTTTACAGACACATTGAGCGTCTCCAAGGTAGATTATTGTACTGCGATACTGATTCGTGTGTTTTCGTGAAAAACGAGAGCAATCCGAGCGAATACGAGCCACCTTTGGGAAATCTTTTGGGCGATATAACGGATGAACTCAGAGGGTACGGTGAGGGTACATACATAGAGACCATGATGTCCGCAGCTTTAAAATTTTACGCTTTTCGCGCAATCACACCGGACGGCGACACTGTAGAATGCTGCAAGGTAAAAGGTATAGGTTTGAATTTTAAAAACTCCTTAAAGATAAACTTTGACAGCGTAAAGTCTTTGCTCGACAATAACTTTGAGGAAAAAAGATCATTAAAGTGGTGTTTAGGTCTATACGTCGTACAGCTACCCACGAAGTTGTAACGCGCACCGAATTTAAAACCTCTAGCACTGTTTTGAAAAAAAGACGATATATATCGAAAAGTCTTTCTCTACCTTTTGGCTATAAGCAATAAGACTGTATAAATTTCTTCGTTGTTAGTAATTAATGCTTCGAGCTAATTACTGTGTAAAAACAAAAAAAAATGTGTAGACGTACTTTTTAATAGATGACAATGTATTAAAAAGATTTCTGTATCAATAAATAATTTATGAATAACTATAATAATAATAATATATAAATAAAGAGATATAAACCAAATCCTTCTCCATTGAATCGTCAAAACTAGCGGTGGGCGCATCAGCTGAAGTAACCCACCGCTGCTAAATAATCAGCTGATTCATCGCGGTAATAAGCTGAAATAAAAATCAAAATAAGCTAGTCCTCGCGGTAGCTTGGCTGATAAACGCGTGTGCGTAATCATCTAGTGCCCGCGCCGCCGCCGCCGCCGCCACTATTGCGCTGGTCGTTGGGTGGTTCGATTGGTTAGTATCTTTTTTTATAAAATTAACAATCCAGAGACTTTTTTACTCAGTATTCAGCATGGATACACGTTGGAAACACCCATTCACGTGCATCGTGTCGGGTCCCACGATGTGTGGAAAAACTGTCTTTGTGAAACGTTTTCTCGCCAAGCTGCCGCAGATGTGTAACGTGCGATTCGACCGCATTCTCTTTTACTATGCTGAATGGCAAGACGCATACCAAAAAGAACTTAAAGTACCCTGTGATCGCGGTATAGAATTTCGAGAGGGTTTACCACAATCGAACGATTATTCGCAAGATAACGATAAGAAAAAATTACTAATTCTCGACGATCTAATGCGCGAATCCTCGAATAATACAGTACTCGATTTATTCACCAAAGGCTGTCATCATAAAAATATAAGTGTGATTTTCATCACGCAAAACATTTTTCATAAGGGCGCAAGTCAGCGGTATTATATTTTCATTATCGCGGCCTATCGCTCAACACGAATTATATCGTGCTTTTTAAAAACCCGCGAGATCGCGCTCAAATACAATATCTCGCGCGTCAAGTCTATCCCGAAGACCTGAAATTTTTACAAGAAGCGTATATCGATGCCTGCAGTCGAGCGCATAGCTACTTACTTTTGGATTTAAAGCAGGACACGCTGGATGAATTTCGTTTCCGCTCGTGTATATTTCCCGACGACAAAGTGCAATACGCATATGTACCCAAGGCTCGCTAAACAGTATAGATAAAAGGTTAGAAGAAGAGACCCTGAAAAACAGTCTGTCAAAGACTATGGCTGAGGTAACATCGGGGCGTTATACCCCGCCACCACCACCACAACGAAAAAATACCCGTGACTCGCGCCTGCGCTGTGTAGCCGGGAAACACTTTTCAAAGAAACACGTGGCTCTGTTGACTGCACTCTGCCACGCAGACAGTCAGCAGCGTGCCGCCTTGATACGCACGGCCGATAAAAATCTCATAAAGTGCATTTGCGAGTGCGCGTTGAATGTACTGCACGGTGTAGTGAAACTTAAAGATTCCGAAAAACATCGATTGAAAAAGCACAAAAAAATTCTGCGAAAATTGGTTAAGAAAACAAAAAGCAGTGGGGGTTCAGCGTGGAAAAGTAGAAAACGCACAATCGTTCAGAGCAGCGGTTTCTTTTTACCTCTCTTACTGGAACCACTCATAAGCACTGTTTTTTCTAAAATATTTAACAAATCTTAATCGGCTGCGGAATTTCTTGTCCGCAAGATGGAGCACGCACGAAAGATGGTTATAGTTCCCGAAGCTGCTCTTGACCGGATACAGAGTGTCGCGCAGTCTGCGCCACAAGAACCAGCGCTACCCCAGTCTCTGACGGCGGATACTTCCACCAGTAAAGAAAATACCGTACAAACATTTGGTGATAATTTATCGCGACTAGATTCGGAGATGCACGCGATACTCAATTCGAAAAAGTTTACCAGTGAACGTGAAAAGTTCGAGCATTATTTACAAGTTTTACGACGATATTTATTCTTTAAAGAGAGTGAACGAGCCGAGGACAGAGAAACTGATCGCAGCGTCGACGAGGTCGAGGCTACAAAGACACCACTCTCGGAAGAGGATATTCTCGAGAGTGTACCCAAGGTAAACGTTAAAAAAGCCCGTTTGCTGCTCAAACACTGGCGTACGACCGAGCCCGGTCGTCTTAAATGGGATAATACAGGCAGCGTCATCGTCGATGGGAAGATAATTCCTCAGTCAAACATCGCTGATCTATTGAACGATGTTTTGAAAAAGAGAAAACGGCGAGACTGAGACGACTACGATCCTCCCATAGGAAGATTTCAATTTGCAAAATTTATCGGTAGCAGTGACACCCCTAGTAGGCTGATTGGAAACATTGACGTCTTAAAAATTGCCAAGAGATTGACATCACCCTTAAATACGGCGAAACGAAGAATGACGGAGTCAGTATTTACACCTCCTCAAACGAGAAACGCGGCAAAAAAAAGGTGGCTCAAACTAGCTTTCGAAAGTTCAAAGTATAAATTCGGCACCAACATGGTAAAATAGTTTGCTGCGATACACTATATACCCTTGCTGCATCATTCTTTTCAAAGTATCATTATCGATATAAGAGACCAACTTGGTCATAAAATACCATTTGAGTACGGAACTCTGACGGTTACGCTTCATTTTAAGCGTAGCCAATAAACCATGCCGAAATGAGTCATTACGTGAATTATTACAACGCGCAGCTAGGTGGCGACAGTGGTGTCAAAAACGTATTTGTAGGATCAGCGTACCAGCGAGGCTCGGGTATCGATAGTTTCTTAGGTTCGATTTTTCGATAAATAGCCCCTTACATCGCTAGCGGCGCAAAGGCTGTGGGAAAAGAGGTCGTTCGCGCGGGTTTTAACGTGTTGGACGACGTCGCGAATAACGGCTCTAATTTCAAAGCATCCTTTGACACACGTTTCAAAGAGTCTGGTAAGAATTTGAAGAGAAAAACAGCAAATAAAATATCCGAAATGATGAAAGGCAGTGGATATAAGGCGCGTGCGTCCAAGAGTAAACGACAGTCGAGAAAGAGTCGTGTAAATGCGCGCAACGTGCTCCGCAAGAAGAAAGCTGTCGGAAAAAAACGCAGTAGTAAGAGAAAACCGTCCAGGCGCCGGAGGACCAGAAAATCTGTCAGAAGTATCGCAGACATTTTCGGACCGAAATAAGTCTGAAAAATGGCGTTTCTACACGCGTGCAGCGGAGAGGGCATGAAGAGCGAGCTGGACCTCTTCACACTACCACTTACACAGACAGCCATCGAAAGCAGCTCTTTTCTTCACTATAAGCCAGTATCGTCTCTCAGCGACGAAAGTCATTCACCTTTGGAATTTTTAGTTCCCAGTTCAACGGAACATTACATAGATCTCGCGCACACCATGCTACATTTGACCGTGCAGATTTTACCATCGGAAACGGAGTTGGAAAATGCAAAGGTTGCACCCGTCAATAATTTAATACACTCTTATATTTTTTAAACAAAAATTAGTTTCCCCGCCAAACAACGCCTATCCTTATAGAGCATATATAGAAACACTGTTAAATTACGCTACTCCGGCAATACATTCACATCTGACTTCTGGATTGTGGTACAGCGATTCACCAGGTTGTATGGACGCGTCGCCGGCTATAACCCGCACCACTGCAGGTGCCAACATTGGTGCTCTCAATCGACAACATTACTCTGTAGGCGGCAAATTATTCGACGTTTTGGCACACCTCCACGCGGACATCTTGAACCAATCGAAATTTTTACTCAACGGCGTTGAAATGAGAGTGAGGCTAGTGCGCAGCAAAGATGCCTTTTGCCTCATGGATTTCTCCGACGATGGAAAATTTTCCGTACGAATCAAGGAAGCAACGCTTATCGTCCGGCGCGCAAAAATAAGCCCCGGCGTTCTTCTAGCGCATGCCAATGCTCTTTCAAAAACCACAGCTAAGTACCCGATTACCAGAGTCGAGGTAAAGTCGTTTACCATGCACAGAGGCGTTCTCGGAGATACGCTCGACAACGTCGTTCTCGGTCAAATACCCAAGAGGATAATCTTAGGTTTTGTACAAAATCGTGCATTCAACGGCAACTGACGGATGAATCCCTTTAATTTTCAACATTTTTCCATAAATTTTCTCTCGCTATACGTGGATGGTGTACAAATACCTAGCAAACCCTTGCAGCCCCGCTTTACGGGAACCAACCAACTGTACATTGAATCTTTTCATACGCTTTTTTCCGGTACAGGCATACACTATCTCAACGAGGGACTCGACATTGGGCGCAATAGTTATCCACTGGGCTATTGTCTTTTCGCATTCGATCTGACACCCGATTTATCGGCCCACTTTTCATCTCACTGGAGCCTCGTGCGGTCGGGTGCACTGCGCATCGAAGTACGATTCGAAGAAGCTCTTACGGAGACGGTCAATTGTATCGTTTAAACGCGTGTAAAATAAACGTTTGTGATTAGAGCCGTGTCATCATCATCATCATCATGGATTACATAATAGATATCCAAGGTTTCAAAGATAAAGACAATAAATTTTTACCGAAAGAAGTGTCTATTGTTTCTCCACAAAATCATGTCACTGGCCATTGGATAATCAGACCACCTCATCCCTATGAAGAATTGCCGAGCAGCGTAAAGACCACTAACGATTACATTTCATTACGTATGCATGGTATACAATGGTTCGACGGCGATATCACCATAAGCAAATTACACCATCATTTTTACAATATCGCAAGAAATACTACTAAATTATACGTTAGAGGGTCGGAAAAGGCACGATACGTTCAATCGATAATGGCTCGCCCCGTCGTAAATCTCGAGGAATATACGACCGAAGGCTTCACCGATTTACAAAGAAAGTTTTCTTGTAAGCATGTGTGCATTTTTCACGGCTGCCAGGGTAATGAGTATAAAAAGGGGTATTGTGCTCTGCAGAGGTCACATCTGTTACAAGAGTGGTTTTATTCACTACTACTACCCGAGGAACAGCAGCAAAATATACCGGAAAAAAGCAGTGACTTATTTTATCACGCTCTTCAAGATCTCGTCTGGGGGAGAAGCTCCTGTCGCGTAAGATTCGGCTCTCGCTTTGAGGGACAAGACGAGGTAGACGGTGCCAGCTCGGAATACGAGAGTACGAACGAAGAAAAGTCAACATGAATACAAGGGAGATAATGAGAGCCCTTGAGGGTCTGAATGCCGGGACAATCGGTGTATACGCGGCTGATCGAATTCCACGTATCATGATGGCACCAGCAGTCATAGTCTGCAATACCGACGATCATACGAAGCCTGGAACTCATTGGATAGCCATACATATCGACAAAAATAGAATCGGGACATACTTTGACAGTTATGGTGTTCCACCGGTTTCAAAACACCATTTTGAACGCCTTCGTAAAAACTGTAAAAACTTTCGATGGAATTCCAAAACACTTCAGAGCGTTGATTCAATGTGCTGTGGCCAGTATACCATAATGTTTTTGCACCACATGTGTCGGGGCACGAACCTCGACAAATTTTGTCGTTTCTTCTCACAAGATACCAGAAAAAATGACGCACTAGCTATAAGGTTTTATAAAAAAGTTTGTAATAAGATTAAGTATAAAAAATGTAAAAGGGCCCTTACGTTCACGAACGAGCGCTCTTTAGGTTCAGGCCTCTGTAATCAATCTTGTACCTCTATATTAAGATGCACTTAACAAATTAAATACACGATTGTCTTTTGTATTATTTGTAGCTGTAAATGTTTGAATAAATATACATACATCAATACAAGTTTAATAAATTATTTACGTACCTTTCGATCTACATGTCCTACATCCCACGCCATTCATTATTATTATTTTCAATTTAATTTTTCCTAAATTAACGTCCGACGAATACTATACTTTTTACTTCTTTGAAAGTCCGTTAACAGTTTTATTATAAATTTGTATAGCCTACGGGTCATTTCAAAATTGTACACCATAACCACACTTTTATCGACAGAATAACTGTCGTGAAAAATGAGTAGCACCTGGCTTCTTTTACCATACTCCCCCCACTCTTATTATTCACGTTGGAGGGGAGGGGGGTGTGGGAAGAAAACCATCATAGACCCTCATGCGTCGACGATAGAATTTTCTGGCCAGTAATAGCACGCAGGGCAAAGCGACCACGTCGTCTCTCGTGGCTGCACTTTACAAGCAGTTTTGTCCAATTGTGTTCAAGCGGTGTAAAATTCTCAGTTTATTTTTTGTTAAAGAAATAACCATGGCTACTTGTCAAGCGCGCGAATTACGGGAAGTGACGAGCGAATTGCCGAATCTTTTACTGTCAACGACGTATGCGCTCAACAAATCTAAAACGAAGAGACTCTGCGTAGGATTAGAGCACAGCGCTGGCTACTACCATCACGTTATCAAGCTAATCAACGGCAGTGCTTCGTACAAAAATGTTACGCTTGATGAAGCTAGTTGGGATATATTGAAAGACCAATTTGACGCTATAACAGCTTATTTCGACAATTCTTATTCCTTCTATCATGAATTTGGACGTCCTACTAACATTTTCTTGACGAATCACGACCTAACATTCACAACCTCGTACGTGACTAAATCCATCATGATTGACGAGAGACCACACTCCAGCGATAACCACGAGTCTTTAGAGGAAGAAGATCGGACAAACGAGCAGCCTCTCTGCAAGAAAAGAAAAAATTTCAACAATCCTCCAGGTATCGTTATGCAGCAGTCAACGTTCGAAGGGTTTCGTGCACAAAGCGCACTCGTCGACCTTCAGCTTAACATTTTAAAAGAGCGAGTCGGTAAGATCAATCGTACCGTTGACTATGTGCTTGAATATTTTAAAGACAAACTCGAAAAAGAACCAACAGAAAATGTAAATAAAATTCTTAATGATCCTAAATCATTCAAACAATACTATTCAATACATAACGCCGACATAGAAGGTTTTATTATGGAAAGAATCGTCGATGATACCGATCTGTACAAAAGCGTATATCTAAAAATTGTATTATCCGAAATTCTTGCATTTCATTTACCTTTTATTGCGAATGACTTGAAAGATTATATGAAGACTGTATAAAAAATATTAATAATAAACACCAATCATAAGTTATATATTTTTTCATAATTTATTCACACCCACTTCCTATAAATGTAACTGTAATTTGATGTCTGTGATTATTCGTATCCCAGCCAAAGCATAAGATAGTCATGGGGATGTGCGCTGGTAAACTCGCTTCTGCTCGCTCTGCTGACAGCAGTGTAAAGAAAGATAGCTACAAGGAATGTTTGAAAAAAAAGCAAAAAAAACTTGTACGGTTTCAAAGGTCCAATCACAATGACGACGTAAGGGAGAAAGTTATCATTCATAATAATAATAATTATTTACCCTACAATCCTAGAGTAATGTAAAAATTTATTGGAAAAATTTTAATGCTCGATACATAATACGCGTATACCACTTTCTCACCTCATTCACCTACGTAAGCCCGGACAAGATGGGTCAAGAACAGAGCAGCAGCAGCAGAGGCGAGAAATCTTCTCTTCTTCAGGATAAGAATAAAAAAGGAGATAAGAAGGCAGCAGACACTTCACAATGGAAAAAATACACAGAGAAGTATTCTAGCAATACTAACTCTTTGCCCGAAAAAAACGGATACAAAAGATTATAATTTAATCGTAAAAAACGGCCCTTCTCAGGGCCACAATACCATATTATACGTAGAATACACTTATTTTTCATAGATAACTCAGGGGAAAAAGCAAATTATTTATGCTTTATATTTGATCATTTTTTTTATTTATTATTTATTT
The DNA here is from genome assembly GCA_949152435.1 of Gastracanthus pulcherrimus. Classification (NCBI taxonomy): domain Eukaryota; kingdom Metazoa; phylum Arthropoda; class Insecta; order Hymenoptera; family Pteromalidae; genus Gastracanthus; species Gastracanthus pulcherrimus. Next base: position 80,699,933 of record OX424575.1, read on the forward strand.
ATTTATATATATGTGCATATATATATATATATATATATATATATATATATATATATATATATATATATATATATATATATATCCCGCCCCGGCGATTATCACCTGTGCGACTACAATGCTCAGCCGCGACCTTGACGCAGGACCCGCATGTCGGGCCTCCCCCAATATAGGTCAAGAAGGGGACGGGGAAAATCAATACTCTGGCGCCACGCCATAGTGGCCTTACCACCAAGGGGGAGGAGAAAAATCAATACGGACGTCTCGCCATGGTGGCCTTAGTACTACTTGGGTGATGTGAAACCTCAATAGTTATCGACAATTACCGGGACTCATTATTTTCATTTAATTTTCAATTTTGAGTAAATATTATTTTGGAGCATTGTTGTTTTAATAAAGAAGAATGACGCTAAATAGAGATATTTTCTTAAAATCGAAAGTTAAATGGTAATAATGGATCCCTGTAATTGTCAGTAGCTGGGTGGGTATCACATCACCGTAAGGGAATGAGAAGGAGAATTCCTACGTTGCCGACTTTACGGTTTTTATTTTCTAAATAATTGTTTAAATATTATTATAGAAAATACGATACTCCATAGGTCCGTTCTTTATCAATAAATCAGAATTACAATTTGTTTCAAGTAATTCCATTCATATTGTCAAGTTCCCCATTATAAACAACCGTATTTGATATCTGGAACGCAAACCTCATAGCGATTTAATAAATGGAAATTGCTTGAAACAATTTCGGTTATACTTCATTAATAAAAAAAATCCGGATGTATCGTCTTTTCTTTAAAGTTTGTAAAAAATATTTTAAAAAATTAAAAGTATTTCGATAACATAGATAACTTAGCTTGCCTTTCGCATCCCCTAAAAAATGCACTGAAAAATCTTAAGCACCAAATCCACCGAAAAATTAAAAACAGTAAAAATAAATGGTTATATATTTTTAGTTAAAAATAAATTCTACATCATATGTTATATGTTGTTTTTGTTTTCTTGCTTTTCTTTTAATAAATTTAAATATATTTTATCAAATAAACAAATTGTTTGTTTCAAAGACGTATATAGAATGGTTCTGAAATGGCAATGATGGAAATATTTCATACCCTCTTGATTCCTAAATAATATAAATGTTGCTTGTTGTTGTTGTCTTATCAAAATCAATTTTTCATATATCAAATAACAACATTATACTGTTTCGATTACCGCTTATATATTGCTTATACGTTAACGAAATTCAAGAGTCTGATTAGCAGAGTGGTCAAGGTAAGTGCCTACTAACTGTAAGATCGCTGATTGGAGCCCCTGTCAGGGCAACTTCTTTTTACATTTTATATTTATTTTCTATATTCTAGAAGCACATGTTGGATCATATGCTGAAGCACGTGCTAAACACGTGATTAAATGGGTTAATTTCGTCATGCGCTTTTTTACATGACCCTGCACATGATTTGGCCCCTGCTTTTATATGTGCTACAATACGTGATTTGACATGCTTTTATACGTGATTCTGTACATGATTTTGCACGTGCCTTACGTGTTTTATCACGTGATGATTTTTAGCAGGTCATGTATGTATGTATGTATGCATGTATGTGTGTATGCAGGTATGTACGTATATGGTCAAATTTTGATAACTTATGAAGACCACGGTATTTCGGGTTGAAATTTTGTAGGCACATCAGATATGACCCAATATAGAACGAATTAGATTTTGGAGCTAAGTGGTCAAAACTTACAAATTATTTTTGAAAATTTAAAATTTTTAAATATTTTCAAATTTTTGAAAATTTAAAAAAGTTATTTTGTTATTTTAGACGTTTGATATGTCAAAATATGCATGTGTCTGTAAAGGTCACGGAATTTCCTTGCGAGCGGTGTATCTTACAGTTACTTTAAAGTTTTTTTGATTACAAAATAATGCAATTTTAAGCTTTGAAAATTTTTCAAAATTTAAATAAATTTATTGTCATTTTATACATTATATAAGTACAAAAGTTGCCCTTATTCATAAACAAGGCCTAATTTCCTTACAATTTATTGTATATATCTAACAAATATTTTAAATTACTTTTGTGAACAAAATACGATTTGTAATTTTGAATATGCATTTCATGTGATCACATTTTGTGGTCACCATTACTTTTGAACGCATTAGTATTTTTTACTAAAATTTTGTAGGTTGATTAGAAATAGCTCAGCATACAACTGATTAAATTTATGAGCCAACAATGCACCATTTTAATTTAGCTTAACACCGTAGTCTATAAAATTATTTATAGCACTGTCTTTCACTCATAAAGTCACTTGTATCAATGTAAATATTCAATAAATGTTTGTGCATTCAATCTCTTTGAGATAGCATTGTGCTAAAGCAGCTAGCGACGGTTTTTTATTGAACTAAAATGATCTAATTTTTAACTATGGTTAGACAAAACGTAAAATAAATTTAAATATCCCTTAAATTAATATTTATCATGCTTGTAATGTTAAATTTTAATGTGTATGACACTATTTTGCACTATCGAAGTAAAAACAGAGCTTTTATAAACGTTTCATTACTTCATAAAAATACACGATAATCCTAACGTCTTTTTGCGATTCCCCCATTTAAGTACACGCTAATCGCAATGACCCCGTTTAACTATACGATTTTAAATTTAATTTAAAAAATACTCATGCGTTCGTAATGCAGATTGATGTCCTTTAGATATAGTTAGTAAACAAATGTGATTTCTGTTTTTCGAAATAATGCTTTCTCGTGAATTGTAGAGTTCATTTCACTTTAGTGCCGCAATTATACCGCAGTCTACCCTATAATAATAGTAAAATATTCACATATATATATATATATATATTAGGGTGCGCCTTATTTCCCAAACTGCATATTTTAATGAGTGCCGGCCCGAAAAGCTCCTCATTTTACTCAAAAGTAATGGTACTATCACCAGAATTCGTCTAGGTGGTCGCCAACTAGTGCCTGTAGAGTTAGCTTTTATCACGATTTGAAATACCCGGCAAAAATCTTTCTTATCATCTAGCAATTCTATACGAGCTTGTTAAATCATCTTGGTCATTCCAAATTATTTTCTAACGCTGTCTACCGTCAAAAAATCACTTTTTACGTCGCAGATAAGTTTAATAAGTTTATTAAAAAATATTCATAACCATTAAAATATAAATAATGTCATAAAAACGCTAGAATTTTGACATAATAGACAATCTTATTTCTATGCTTTAGGTATGTCTCTATGATGCCCCGTGCGACGGGTGTACTCATTTGTAAAAATACAAGGTGTGTTCTTTAGGATGGCTCCCAATCCCCGCCATAGCTCATTCAAAATACCATAGACTAATCATGGCGGCGGCTGGGAGCTGTCTTAAAGAACACACCTTGTGCAGAAATTAATAAACAGTCTATTATGTCAAAACTTCAATGCAGGTATCTTTACATCATAGGTGTACTGTAGGATCAATGGTGGAATTGGTTCATTCTCTTTTGATTGACCAATTTAATCACGCCATCGATCCTACAATGCACCCGTCGCACGGGGCATCATTGAGACAGATCCTTATTTTCTACCTAGGACCTAGCGTGTATCAAAGTTCACTTGGTGCTTATGAAACGCTGTCGGGGCGAGTTCAACCATGAACTACGTGATTCGATTGATCGAGCCACACAGTTTGCCACCTTGTTGACAAAAGCAGAACTGCAGAAGCTGCACTAAGCTATTGGGATTGGGATTTAAAGGGTACGGGTGGCGCTCTACTGGTGGAGAAAAATCGAAGTAGTGGAAATCAGTACTTTTGCATCAGTTATATGTGATTTGTATGGGAATTAAAATTTTTTTGTTAAATACAATTTTATTTGTTTTTTACTTACAAATAATACGTTCATGTCTTTTTACAGAAGATTTGTGTTAAAATTATTTATATTACAACTTTATTTTTTATGTACTACTAACATTAAAAAAAACTTAGATCTAATTAGCTTCTATATTTTATCACATGTCTAGCTTTGTGAAAAATTAATTTGATCTCGTAGAACTGTTTGAAATCTGACATTTATCAATAATTATAAAAAACCAAACATTATTAAAAGGTAGATTTAAGATATTTAAGTAGAGAATCTGTGAAAAAATGTTGTTTGCAAATGTGCATCTTACTACAGTAAAGCTGTAATGTACCAGTGGAATAAATATGTTAATAATTGATGAATTTTCTATTAATGTACTAGGTGGAAACTTCAAAAGTACGATACCAAACATACTCTACACAAAAATACTCTATACAAATGTATTTTTTTAAAGGAAAAAAAATTCTGCACAGAAATTTTGTACGTACTTAAAAATTCCCTACTCACGGGTTAAATTATTTTACTCCATTGTAACATTCTACACAATCGTATACCCTATTGTTATGCATTGTTACAACGATAGGTTGTAGGATTGTGTAGATTTATGCGATAAAGTAAAATCATTCAACATGTGTGTAGAGAATTTTCATGTACAAAATTTCTATGAAGTATTTTGTGTAGGGCAATACAGTCGTGTAGAGTATATTCGATGTAAAAAGTACAACATTTTTACTGTGTTTTAAATTTCTTTACAATACTAGATTTGGTAGCATTTGGACATTCTTTTTTAAATTCTTCACAGCTCTCTCTGCCAAGTCATTTGTAACTTTTAGTGATCTGACTTTTTCGCGGGATTTCAAAAATTCTTCATTTTTCTCCCATTTTGAAATATCTAGTTTTAAGAATTCTGTGCCCAACTTGAATCTCTGAAAGATCTTAATTGAGTGTTCATTAATGAAATAGTATATTTCTTTGAACTGAAGTGCCTCCATATCTGCGAAGGAATGAACATATAACTTTTTTTGAGGTTCCGTATCGCTCTCAATATCATTCTTCATTGCTTCTAATATTTTTTCTTTTAAAGGCGTTGTTAGGTTCTCGTTAACAAGTGACATCACACTACATTCTGGTGTCAGATACTAAAGGTGGTTTCGAAGCTTGTTGAGAGCGGTTACAGCAATTTTTTCATCGACATTTTTATACTCGCATAGTTTTCTAATAGTTTTCAAATCATTTGTAGGAGCTTCAATAGATTGCGATGCTATGTACCACATTTCTAAATAAACAAATACAATAAATTGGCATATTTCCAACAATCCCTTCACTTCTTTATTAGTTAGTTTGAAAGATTGACGGAACAAATAGATTTTCAAACTGTAAATAGCTTTCGCCATCCATCTCGCATGATGGCATGCCCCAGGCTTTTTAAAAGTGGTGTCAGAGCCTTTTCCTAAAAACTTCAATGAAAGCTCAAGAAGTTCCCGGTAGTCGTCTCGTGGCATCTTTGTTATTAAAAAGTTTTCTGTAAGTTGAACTGTTTCTTTAACCTGGTCTCTTAGTAGTACATTTATGTCCAACAGTCCATTTTGATAATTCTGTTTATTAATTTCTGACCACGAACTCTGAAATCTTTTAAATAACTGAACATTTGGACCCATTGTACCTGGAAACTTAAGTTCAAAACAGCTACTTAAGATTATCTCCATTATGTGAAGACGACATGGTAAATAAAGAAGATCTTTTTCTAATAAACTTTCTAAGATGACAGCTGCACCAGATTTTGGACCTAAATTGGCATTAGTAGTATCGCAGCACAATGCTTGCACAGCGTCACACAACCCCCAATTTTTCAAGGCTATGTAAATCGCATTAGCTTGAGTTATTCCTTTGCCATCTTCTAGCGAAGGAACATCAATAATTTTTTGTGTATCACCAGTACTAACAAGAATTGGAAATCTGTCAATTTTCTTGCCAGTGAAAGAGTCTAGAACAATTTTTCCGTCAAAATGAACACTCACATCTTTGATTTCAGCTTGTTGAAACAAGACTTTTATGTTTTCTGCTAAAGTTCTTCTAATTTGTTCTCTCATCCTCCTAAAAGATGTTGCATTAAGAATAAGTGTCTGAGGGTCGTGACCTAATGCATCGGCAACTGCTGCAATAATATGGACAATATTTCTATATGATATTTTGCAATTATCTAGAGCTGCTACAACATTGGATGTCATGACATTAGTATCTCCTCGAACATTCTTTTTGATATAATTTCGCCCTTTGAGAGAAAACTTTGAAACATCAGTACTCTGGCTTCCTCCTACGAATTCTTCACTAGAAGGCGTAAATAGGATCTCTAAATTTTCTGAAAATATTTATAACTAAAATAGTACTTGCATAAATTATAAAAATCTCATGTAATTATGTATATATCATGCAGAATAAAAAGAGGATGAAATATTTCAAAACTATTGCATAATCGACTTACATACTGGTGTGTAAGGTGATTTTTACCTCATGTGACTTTTCGCACTTGCTTCGCTTGTGCGAAAAACGTCACAGAGGTAAATAATCACCTTCCACACTAGAGATGTGCGAGTCAAACTCGAACTTTTTTAATTTTGATTGCAAAATAAGTGTGGGATGATAAAAATCTACTTAAACACCACGATTGTTGAGTTTTTACACATATCTAACGAATACAATGGTTTATTCCTTGTTTCAAAACAGTGATATGTTACTTAAAGCTTCGAGTACTTTTTCGAGTTTTTTTTCAAATTTTTGCCTGAAAAATAACTCGATTGGTTATTTGTACCAATTTTTCAACCTCTCACAATTTTGTTGCTTCTGAATCTATTAAATCTGTTCAATTAATATGTTAACTTAAAATCTAAACACTTATAATGTATTATTATATCTTTGGTTTAATTACATCCACCATAATGTCGTAACCAAATATAAAACTCGACTTTTGACTCGCACATCTCTGTTCCACACCCGTATCGAAATGTAATATTTTAGAAATCTTTTTGAATTTGTAAAAATAAAGTGAAATATTAATTCTCAGTTATAAAATTATGATTAGTCATTTAATATGCGAGAAAAAGAAATGTGTAAGTACTATTTTTATCTTAATCAAATATGGGCGATTCTGCCATATAACTTGGACAAAACAGCGTTCAAAATGACCCCATAGTAAAATGAACTATTTTTAACTTATGGGGCGCTTATCCTAACTCAAATTACATATGAAACAAGTACCTAAAGCCAAACCACAAGAAATTACTTCTATAAAAAGTAATCATATTAGTCCATGCATAAATGACAAATGTGTTACAGAACTGACAGTATTTTGAGGTTACGGAACTGACACTTTAGTAGAAATTTGTTTTTGAAATATCGAAAACCTCTTGAGCGATCTTTTTTCAAATACATAAGCATCTGGGAAGCAGGCATGTGTTTTGTGCAAGTTACGACAGAATCACCCATATGTTTATATCTTTCCTTGCATTTATTATTTCATTATATAATTAAAATTTTTACTTACCAGATAAATTATCTAGTATATTTTCATGGGTCGTTATATCACTCGTAGCTTTAGTTTCTTCCATCGCTCCTGTGTTGTTGGTTTTCTCGTCTCTAAGAATAATTGCCTGTATTTCTTGTTTTGACATGAGTTTGATACGTTGCATTTCATCGTCAAATAATGTTTGGATATTTCCTGAATCATCAGTACCTAATGTTTGATTCAATCCTTCATTTATAGTTACTTGAGAATTGTTATCAATACCAACAAAATCCCACCCTTCACCTACAGTATTTGTTGATTGACGTTGATTTGTTGATTTGTAAAGAGGCATCACTTCATCAGAAATGTTGGGCTCTTTGTTCTCATCAGAAATATGATCTAAATCAAATCAAAAAAGATGATAAAATATTGATTGCTACTTGAAAATTGTAACCCTAGTAGAAATAAATGGGAATCATGTAATTGTGAAACGACAAATATGTAATGGTCTGTTTCACGTCAACTCGTGGAAAAAAATTTCAAATCTCGGCCAAAATTGTTTTCCAAGTCCAATATACCCCCAAATGAACACACAAAAAATTTCAGACCTCTAAGTCCCTCCATTGCAAAGTTATGGCCATATCAAAATTTAAGATTTTCTGAATTCTTGCTTATCTAGCCAACTTTAATGATCTTTTAAGGCATGATAGAAGCATTTTAGGTAAAAATATATATAAATACATTTTTTTTTGTAAATATTCTGTAGAATTTGAAAAAATTATTTGTATGACCTATATAGCATGTTTTGAATTAGTTTCCATGTGATTTTACACTAAAAATCAAATTCTGGCTACGCGCCACATGATCAAAATATCAAAAAAAATTTTTTGCATTTCTTATCATAAAATCTTTAAATCTAGACGTGGTGGGAAGTGGGTCGAGCTTTCTACAATGAGTAATACACTTTTTAGTACTTAAAACCCATTATTCATGATTACAGCTATATACCCGGTTTGGTAACGCTGGGTGATTTAATATATGATATTCAATGTATAACTGTTTTTTACATCAAAACAAGATAGTACGTTATAATTTTAAGCCTTTTTAATTGTTTGGATTGGTTTTGACCTGCAGTTAAATAATTTTCATATTAATTATCCAACTTGGATTAAATTGCCACCCGAGGAAAATATTCATTTTAGGTTATACTTGATCTTCTATAAAAAAACCTTTCTAAAAGGTAAAATGTTGGCGAGTAAAAGTTTCTTTACAAAAGTAGTGAAATCCCCAATATATAACTGTCAACTAATTGTATTTTATCTTTTGGGTACACGCATGTGGATATATTATTTCAGAAAATAAAATTTTCCACTGGAATCTTAGTCGATACAACAGTTTCTATATATTTAACAATAATAAATTCACTATGCACCAGTCAGACCATTAAAATTGACTTGCGAATGACTATATATAAAAATTTCAAAATTTTCCTTTTGTCGGTCCCAGGTAAAATATGATCTCAGCTAATTCAAATTATGAAAGGATGAGTCTAATTTTAAATTGCTCATCAACTTTTGGCATTTCCAAAAACATATTATATCATATACTTTTAATGCATAGTACAGAAGCTATTGAAAAAATTCAAACTAAATAATATTAAAAAGTACGGTTCAAGACTTGAAGTGTTTTAGAAGTTTTGCAATAGCTTTTGGACTATGCATTAAAAGTATATGATATAATATGTTTTTGGAAATGCCAAAAGTTGATGAGCAATTTAAAATTAGACTCATCCATTCATAATTTGAATTAGCTGAGATCATATTTTACCTGGGACCGACAAAAGGAAAATTTTGAAATTTTTATATATAGTCATTCGCAAGTCAATTTTAATGGTCAGACTGGTGCATAGTGAATTTATTATTGTTCAATTGTTAAATGTATAGAAACTGTTGTATCGACTAAGATTCCAGTGGAAAATTTTATTTTTTAAATACGAGGGTAGTTCAATAAGTCTTTAGAATAAAGTATAAAAACAATTTTTTTTGGGTAAATTTTTTTTTATTTTTCAACATAATCTCCTTGGAGCTCTATACACTTGGTCAATCGCTTTTTAAGTTTTTTTAATCCTTCAGAAAAGTGCGTTTTCGGAAGTTCCTCAAAATAAGCACTTACAGAGGCAATGACGTCTTCGTTGTCCGTAAATCTCTGTCCACCGAGCCATTTTTTCAAGTTTGGAAATAAGAAAAAGTCACTGGGGGCTAAATCTGGTGAATACGGTGGGTGTTCGACCAATTTGAATTTTAGTTCTTCAATTTTAGCCATTGAAACGAAGCATGTGTGAACTCGGGCGTTGTCGTGATGAAAGAGAATTTTTTTTCTCGCCAAATGTGGTCGTTTTTTTTTAATTTCTTCTTTCAGCTGCTCTAATAATGATGCATAATACTCACCAGTAATTGTTTTACCCTTTTCCAAGTAGTCAATAAGTATAATTCCACGTGCATCCCAAAAAACTGTAGCCATAACCTTACCAGCTGACTTTACGGTCTTTGCCTTCTTTGGAGCTGGTTCGCCTGTGGAAATCCACTGTTTGGATTGTTCCTTCGTCTCAGGAGTGTAGTGGTGTATCCATGTTTCATCCACAGTCACAAATCGACGAAAAAATTCCTCGGCATTCCGACTTATGCGCGCCAAAAGAGCCTCAGAGGCGACCACTCTATTGCGTTTATTCTCAGCTGAGAGCAAACGCGGCACCCATCTTGCCGATAGCTTTTTCATGCCTAATTTTTCATGTAGAATTGAAACAACTGCACCTATAGATATCCTTGTGGCCTCAGCTAACTCACGCACTTTTAATCTTCTATCCTTCAACACCATATCGTGGATTTTATTGATGATTTCGGGAGTAGTTGCTTCTACGGGCCTTCCTGAACGTGGTTCGTCACTTATTGATGTACGACCACGCTTAAATTCATTTACCCAGTTATAAACCGTTCCTAAGGCAGGGGCAGATGTGCCATGAACTGAGTCCAATTCATTTTTTATCTCATATGGAGTTAAACCCTTTAAATGAAAATGTTTAATTACCGCTCTGAACTCGTTTTTTTCCATTTTTCTTAACAAGCAATTTTTTTTTTTTTCAATTGGTTATAAAAACACGTAAACACAGAAGATGTGGACTGTGACTGCACCATATATCTAGTCGGGAGTGGTGCTGACTGAAAACAGATGATTTGGAGCGATTCGCGCGCCATCTGTTGGTCATTCGAAAGACTTATTGAACTACCCTCGTAATATATCCACATGCGTGTACCCAAAAGATAAAATACAATTAGTTGACAGTTATATATTGGGGATTTCACTACTTTTGTAAAGAAACTTTTACTCGCCAACATTTTACCTTTTAGAAAGGTTTTTTTATAGAAGATCAAGTATAACCTAAAATGAATATTTTCCTCGGGTGGCAATTTAATCCAAGTTGGATAATTAATATGAAAATTATTTAACTGCAGGTCAAAACCAATCCAAACAATTAAAAATGCTTAAAATTATAACGTACTATCTTGTTTTGATGTAAAAAACAGTTATACATTGAATATCATATATTAAATCACCCAGCGTTTGAAAATGTTTTCCACGGGTTGACGTGAAACAGCCCAATAAAAATTTATTATACTTGTGAAGATCTAACCACCTTAAAATAAAAAATTTATGATCTGAAGGGTTCTATCGCTATTTCCAAGTCGAGCGAGCGTTACCATTACTTTAACTTGGTTAGGTCCCTTTAAGTAAATTACATGAATTACATTATCTATTTCTACTAGGAATGTTTGTGATTAATTTAAACTGTATATTTTTCTAACCAATCATTGATGTGTTTTTATTTGTTCTTGAGTTTCTTTCTCTGTTTGAAATTTTTTCCAAAGTTAATGCAAATAACTCATTACGTTCCTTTTCAGTCATAGAATTTCTGAAACTCCCATGAGAAATATCGAATATTTCATTTAAATATTTGGAGAAATTCTGTTCTTTGTCTTTATTAAAAGATTTTCCTAAATTTTTTTGTATGTCTCTGTATTGTTTATACAGATTTTTAATTTTTTTAGTGCATTTGTGATCTTCTTGTGTTGGAATATTCACTTTGCTCCAAAATATTTTTATTTCATTATTTAACAATCGACATGCATCATCAAGAGAGAAATTCATGCTCCGAATATTGAAAAATAAAACTTGCAGAACTTGTAGGTTATTTGGAAGCTTTTCTCCTGTTATTTGTTGACTAGCAAAATTAATAAATGGTAAACTTTCTCGTGAATCGGACATTGTAATGCGTAAATTTGTTGTATCTACTTATGTCATATATAATACTGATCCAAGGAACAGATGCATTATAACTCTTAATTTACTTTAACGCAATTTTGAAAATCAATGGTATATTCAATAATAAAAGTACTACATAGACAACTCTAACCTAACTGTGATAGCTGCTCATCAAAGTTTCGTTATTCAATGATTGTTTTGGTATTATGAAAAAAAAAAAATAAGTTAGTTCGTTTAGGGTCCTCCCGGTGGCGCGGACATCGAGTACAGAGTGTTCGAGTACCGAGCACTGGCGCCACTGGCGGTCTGCTTATTCCATCCCGTTCCGTTCCATTTCCACGGTAACTGAACTCAGTTCCCGCGTTACCGTGAAAACAGATCCTTAAGTGGTAGTGTCGAACTAGAAGAGTAAAGAGTAAGGCATGAATAAGGGTTTAAATCCAATCATGGGAGTTTTTTCATTAATTCTAATTCAGAGCACCAGAGCCAACTACACACGTCTATGTACAGAACATGGTTGCAAGCGCCCTCCTAAAATCAGCATGCGAACTTTGGAACCACTCAAATTCATGAACTAATATGAAATATTACCATAGCTAAGCTAAGACTAAACAGATTTAATTATCATCTCAATAATATTGTTCAGTTTTATGCCATTATATATGTTTTTTGATATGAGAATTTTTAATAAAGTTAGAAAAAAAGTCGTATGTGATTTTTTTTACATCAGACAGCATTACAGAATATTTTTTAAATGGCCAAGATGATTTAGCAAGCTCGTAAATAATTGCTATAGATTGTAAGAAGATTTTTGCCGGGTATTTCAAATCGTGATAAAAGCTAACTCTACAGGCACTAGTTGGCGACCACCTAGACGAATTCTGGTGATAGTACCATTACTTTTGAGTAAAATGAGGAGCTTTTCGGGCCGGCACTCATTAAATTATGCAGTTTGGGAAATAAGGCGCACCCTAATATATATATATATATATATATATATATATATATATATATATATATATATATATATATATATATATATATATATATATATATATATATATATATATATATATATATGAATATTTTATTATATTATTTATTTTACTTTTATATATATATATGTGAATATTTTACTATTATTATAGGGTAGACTGGGGTATAATTGCGGCACTAAAATGAAATGAACTCTACAATTCACGAGAAAGCATTATTTCGAAAAACAGAAATCACATCGAAATTTGTGCGTGTATGACAAACAAATTAGTAACTCATCAATAAATTATATAAATACCCTGGTAGAAAATTGACGACCCGAACTCATTATGAATTTGACGATTACCTAATTGCGTTAGCTAACTGTTAAGTAGTAGCTACCCAAGTATCTGCATAAAATTTCGTGAACGGATAAAAAATTGTACAGAACGAATACGTACTTCCACATAAATAACTATATATATGTGAATATTTTACTATATTATTTATTTTACTTTTGATATTTTATTTTGGTTTTATAAATATGTGTTTGCACCGATTCGAAAAACAGCCGCAATAACACTCGATCTAGATGCATTGAAAAATTGCTCGTGCTTGCTGCCCTCGCCTCGTACTGCAAAAGCGCACGCGGGCAAAAAAAGACTACATTTCACCCTAAGTACACAATATACTATTTTGATTACTATCTTAATTTATTATTTAATTATAATATAAAACTATTCAAAGCGAATAGCTGTATTAAAACAAATATAGTACGTTGAAATTTATTTATTAAATTTTTAATAAATTTTCATGCGTGTTAAGCTTTTTGACAAAATATACAAATAAAAATAAAACAAGTAAAATAATAATAATAAATATATATAATAAAAAAATATTAATCGTTTACAAGATTCTTGACAATTAATTTTATTTTTATTTGTATACATTCAATGCAGTATTTTTATCGAATTTATTTTAATTTTTTTGAAATTCTACAACTTTATTGGATTGTATGCTCATTTTCGCTAACCTCATTGTAGAATTCCAAAAAAATTAAAACTCATTCGATTAGATGTTTATAACGTCGAGTGTACCAATTTTTAACACTTAATCTTTTGCGAAAATTTAACAAAAAGATTTTTTCACCATATAATGGTAAAGACTCCTACATTTCAGTAATTATTAACACATAACAGATATTTTGCACTATTTTTTCACAGATGCTGTAAAGCCGACATTTTCAGCAACTAATAAAGACGTGAAGACCAGCGTTTCAAAATGGCTGGATGCTGCAGGAACGCGATTCATGCGTGAGCAAAAGTAAGCATTTTATATATTATTTTTGGAAGTTAAAATCTATCATGCGACCTATGGCAAGAATACTCCGTCGTCGGCCATTTTTCATATATATATATAGGTATACGCTTTCTCATGTTAACGAGAAAAGCATGGCAGACGAAAGAGTAACTTTTTTACTAGCGCCATTGCTGCCGTCATGATAGTTTTTTTCCACAACCGAAACATGATTGTTTTTATTCATAATAATAATTCATTTATATATTTATTTTTCAGCACTGCTGGTCAAAAGAGGAAAACATTTAACCTACTACATCCTCCCGAAGAATAAAAAATCCATTTTTATTACTGATTATTTTATAATTATTCATTAAGCATTTTTTAGAATAAATTTTCTATTTAAAATATATTTCCGATTAATTTTTTGATAAACTTCCTTACAGTTGACGGACTTTGTATACCAAGAACGATTCAGTGAAGCCGTTTGATCTTGGAAATATTACAGAGATATTTCAGAAACATTTCATGCAATATAACGCTAAACATTTCTGAAATATTTCTGAAATATTCCAAGAAAGATTCGGAAAAGCCGTTCTATGTTGGAAATATTACAGAGATATTTCAGAAACGTTTCATGCAATATTACGCTAAACATTTCTGAAATATTTCTGAAATATTCCAAGAAAGATTCAGAAAAGCCGTTCTATGTTGGAAATATTACAGAGATATTTCAGAAACATTTCATGCAATATTACGCTAAACATTTCTGAAATATTTCTGAAATATTCCAAGAAAGATTCGGAAAAGCCGCTCTATGTTGGAAATATTACAGAGATATTTCAGAAACATTTCATGCAATATTACGCTAAACATTTCTGAAATATTTCTGAAATATTCCAAGAAAGATTCAGTAAAGCCGTTTGATGTTGGAAATATTACATAGATATTTCAGAAACATTTCATGTAATATTACGCAAAACATTTCTGAAATATTTCAGAAATATTCCGTGAAATATTTCTTTATATAGTAATGTTTATAATTTGGAATATTTACTTAATATTTCGGATATATTTCATGAAATATTACACGAAATATTCATGAAATATTTCTTGAACATTACATGAAATATTACAATGCCCCATATAGGCGGACTTAACAATATTACAGTAATACTTCACTGAAATATTTCTGTAATATATTAAATCTTACAAGAAATATTACAGTTATATTTAGGAAATATTTCATGCTGTTCAAATGAAATAACATATAATAAACGCGGATTGAAATAAGGATGTTTTGATTAACAACGACAATTTCTCTCTGCATCTAATCCGGGCTTGAGACCGGCTACGGCCGCATTAACCTTTGTTTGACACACTTCCCTGGTGTAGCATACTTGACACACTGGGGTTATTTGTACCCCATCGATAAAATCGTCATAAAAAATACAATAATAAATATTTTTATTCTTAAATTTTTTTACGAACTCTTGAAACGTTTATTTTGAAAGCTACATATGTTTTATAGTGAGATATTAAAATTAAATATGTTTAAAAAATAAAAACACTCAAAAAAACTGAAAAAACGATGAAATTTGATTAAAAATTCATAACTTTTTCAATTTTTAATAAAAATCGCTAAAAATTTATGTGAGTTATCTTGAGATATACCACTTTAAGAAAAAAATAGTTAAACGGTCCATTTTGCAAAAAAGGTATTTATTCCGGCAAATGAAAAATGAAATTTTATGAAAAAAAATACACTGTTTTTTTTATTACATTTCTAAAAATTACATATTAGAAGTAGTATTTACTCATTTCCAGTACAATCGTCGCAAAGAATACAGCTGTGAGTATTGCAGATAGGGCGACGACAGTATGCACAAGCTTTTCTGCTTTTTCTGTCCTGTTTCCTAGTGCAGCTTACACATCGTTGAGGCTGTTGCAATTCAACATTTTGTAGCTGAGTAGAGCCTTGCACATCTAAGTTTAAAATGCCTGCGATCCCAAGCCTAATATCTTTACGAAGCGTTACGACGGCGTACCGATTTTGCAAATGCGGTGTCACGAGATGCATGCATAAAGTTTCCAAGCAGCCAGAAGCTGTAATTTTTGTATTTATTCCATCAATTTTAGACTTGCACGCAAGTAAAATTCTGGAATTTACTATAGCTTGATCTAAAATGCCAAAGAAAAATCGCATGGGCCATCTTGTTATTCTACCTGTCACACTATAAGAATGACAAAGCTTGTCAAAAGTATCAGTACCTCCTTTATTCAAATTATAATGCCGTACGATATCAGATTTTCCATTTGTGACATTATTTGTATGCATGAAAGAAGAAACGATGATGACTACTTTACTAACTTTTTTTTTTGGAGCGAAAGAAAGAAGAGTTAAATCTTTTGTATGAGCAAACTTGGTGGCACGTCGCTCTTTAGGTGCAACTAAAAATTCAGCAGGGATCTTTCGTTTGTTTTTCCTTACTGTTCCAGTTATTTTTATATGATACGGTTCCTTCAACATTCGCAATAACAATGGTATTGAAGTATATCAATTGTCACAGGTAACGGAACGATCGCTATTGTAAATGGGTACAGTAACTAAACGAAAATAATACTCCGTGATCGCTTCATCGCGTTGAGTTATCTCAGAATTTTTACCTAAATACGGAACTGCATTTATCATGTAAGCAGTGTCGGCATCATTTAAACTTATAATTTTAAGTCCGTACTTATCAGGCTTATCTTTCATATACACTCTGAATGCACAACGTCTTCGAAAACTTAGTAGTTGCTCATCAACGGTACATCGGCTACTTGGTGCGTAATTATTTTTACAATTTTCAATAAAAAGATTCCATAATGAACGAATAGGAGCGAATCGATCATTTTTATCTCTCGTGTCAATAACATCAAAACGTAAACATTTTGTTAAAAACGTGAATCGACTTCTTGAAAATATACATCTGTAGAACGTGATACCATTCTTTTTGTCCCATAAACGATTATCGTTGACTTTACTTGATTTCCACAGCCCAGTGTAATATAACAGTCCGATATACGCTTTTATTTCAATCTCATCTGTATGATAATGGTATGATTCTTCTCTACCTTCAGCTACGAGAGCCAGGCATTCTTGCTCGATTTTTTTATTGGTGTTTTCGACGACAATGTCTATCATCTTTTTATCAAACAGACAACTCCAAAACTCTTCGATCGTAATTGCTTGTAGAGCATTACCAGCTGGGCCAGGTACCATTTCCGGAATAATATCAGATTGACGATCTAAAAATAAATAAATGAAAAAATAAATAAATGAATTTAGCGCCTGTTTACGGAAGGTACTATGAATCACGTAGTAAAGCAAGAGTCGTATAGAACGAGAAGTAAGCAGAGAGTGAAAGAAAGGCAAGGGAGGGGAGAGATAGTAAATATTTTGGCGCCAACGGTTATACCTGATCTACGAGAAGAGAAAGTTGTTTCCCAAATAAATCCATTTTTTCTCTCAGCTTTGTAGCAGGGCGTCCTCGACCACGAGACTGGTTCAGGCGATCGTTAAGGCTCACATTTTTCATTTCAATATCATCTTCATCGGTTTCATTAGCTGTTGAGGAATCATCACTTGGAGTAATGTCAGCATCTTCTTGTTCAATAATTTCCTTGTCCGACTCTTCACTTTCTAACAATTCGTCGCGTATTCGCCGAGGCCGTAAATTGTACGCCATCTAAAATGTGATTAAAAACGTAACACCGTGTCTAAAAAAATGAGACGTAATAAAATACAATATATTTACCTTTAACTTCAATTTTCACTTAAAAAACAATAAAAAAAAAAATTTCAAAAAATTAACGCACACGATCACTCTTGACACTCTGGGGTACAGGCGTGACCAGTCAATTTCGGTCGACTGTCGCACGAAGACTAATGGTCTGAAAATTATGGCCATAGCTGGAAGAGGAAGTAGTACTTTCGAATCAATACCAGATGGTGCCACAGACCTGATTTTCTTAGATTTAAGTACTTTAAATCAACATAATAATGACGTGGGGTTGTTTGTACCCTTTTTTGTCAAACAAAGGTTAAAAGTGTTTGAAGCGAGAAATCATGAGCAGAATAAAATATATGAATATCACGAGAAAATCCGTGTGTCCATTAGCACACCTAGACTCTGACTGACTTTACTCGTGGTCTACAAATTTGTTGTAGCCCGGTTGAGCTCCTCTTCTCCTCCGGTCCCTTTTTGTATATGCAGTATAGACGATGTTTCTTCCCGGAAAAGCACTTGAACTCGGCGCCCCCAATATCGCATAGAAAAGAGGTTTTTTATTTTTTAGTGAGCGTGTTGACTTTGCCTTTCAGACACAGTTTGTAAAATTGAATATTTTGTGTCTGAGTCCGTCCGAGAATCGAATGCTTATATATTTTTGAATATTTTCTAAATATAATGCGTATTATTTTATTTGAATATTAGCGCGTATAAATGGCGAATAACACGTGATGTATTATTACATTATATATTCCGCGTAACTAGTGCATGCATCTAGGTAGAATATACATTCTACTGTAGATACGTACATTATGTAGATTATGTCAATCAAATGGAAATCATTTAAATAAATATTTTGTTTAATATGTAATTACAATTTCATTATTTTTTGTACAAGATTACTAGATATGTATATCAATTTATTATAAAACGAATAGTATTATAAAAAAATATTGTAGAAGAAGAAAATGTAAATTTTACTTTCGCAAAACCGCTTTAATTTCAATTTAGAAATAAATCTCCCATACAAATCCAATGTGAAATGTATATTCTGACCAGTGTGGTAAAGCTATATTCGTGCGTTTATATACTAGGTAGAGTGCTCGGTTCCAATGCAGAAATCGGTCTGCCGTTGCTCTTCTTCTTCTACTTGCCGTCGGCTTTCTCCCCCTTCACCTCTTTTGAGTAGAGGAAAGGTTAGGCCCCTTTTTGGGAGGAGGAAAGTCGAGGAAAGCCAATCACACTTTCCTTTCTCCCCTCCGCTCGCTGATACTGTTATCAAGCTACAAGCATGCAGAGAACAACGGTCTTCTTGTCTGAAGTCTGTCAGTCAGATTTTCGATGAGAAAACATACGCTGCATTCCTCGTCGTATTTACGAGTAATTTTTTATGGCCTTTCGTCGAACCGAGTGTTTGTGAACTCTTGTTTGTCGAGGAACACTTCAGTCTGTAATTTATTCTACTACTCTCTAAGGTGGTCGCTTTCCCGTTCTCACGAATATTAGTTTTACAACTTTGCTATTTATTTATTTTAAATTACACGTTAACAAATGGCGCCGATAAAACATACGACGCGACACCTTTCTCCTCACTAAAAAAATCGCATCAGTCGCATTATGTACATATGTATATATACGCAAATACAACAACAATTTATAAGTTGGTGTGTAATTTAAATATTAGACATGGAATTTATTACTGTTACATAGTGTAAAACGCAGAATATTGACGAGATAATATCTAAATGAAATAAGTATATTGCTTAAATTAATTATAACCATTTGTTTTTATTTTGTTTTCTTTATATATATATATATATATATATATATATATATATATATATATATATATATATATATATATATATATATATATGACCTCAAATTTGTGATAATAACATAGTATAGTCTAGTAAATATTTTATTTACTTAAAATTTTAAATGTTTAAGCTATTGCAAAACAATTATTCTAAAATAAAAAGTATTAATTTTAATTTAATTTCTTTCATATCGATATTTTAACAATACCCATTAATTTTCAAAATACTTTTACTAAATAACTGGTAGAGGATTTGGGCGAATACAAGCTAATTTTAATCCATTTTTATGAACTATCTTAAATTTATTTTTTTCTAATGCAATTTCTACTTTTAGTTTATCAAATAACTGGGTTATTTTATATGGGCCGTACCTATCATCAAATTTTGACTGTTTTGGCTCTTTAACTAGAAGTACGTCATCACCTACTTTAAATTCTTGGGAATTTATATTTGTATCATAGTATAACTTTGTTCTTTCTTTAAATTTGTTTAGATTTTCAGCAGCAGAAACTTGAAGTGTACTGATTTTTGTGAAAAGATTATAAAAATAGTCATTGAAAGTGTAAGGTACCTCTTCCCTTTCAAACTCAGATGGAATACGAGCTTTACAACCGAAAACAAGTTCATGAGGAGTATAGTTTGTCGATACTTTCGTTGAGGTATTGTAAGTAAAAATTACAAAACGAATCCAATCGTCCCAATCTCTTTGTGTACAATAGAGTTTCAGATAGTCAATGAATGATTTGTGTGCTCACTCAAGAGCTCCTAGTGATTCAGGATGGAAGGCTGTCGATTTAATTTACTGGATTTTAAAGATTTTACAAAATGTTTTTGTTGCGATACTCATAAAGTTACTACCTTGATCAGTGTGGATTACCTTAGGACAACCAAATCTAGAAATGAACTATTCTGCAGGTGCAACTGCTATTGTTACGGAATCGATACTTGGTATTGGAATAGCATCATAATATTTTGTAAGATTACATTGAATAGTGAATAGATAACGATTTTTCTTATCGGTTATAGGAAGGGGACCAGCTATATCCATTTGAATCTTGTCGAAGGGTTGTTTTGGCGTATCAGTAATACGCATTAGTTTTTGGATTCAATCTTTTCATCTTCTGGCAATTTATACCGGTACGTACAAAATTTAGAATATAATAATGCATATTTTTCCAATAAAAATTGTCTCTTATACGGTTAAATGTTTTTGATACGCATTGATGACCTCCAACAACAGACACATGGTATTCTTTTATTATATTATTTCTTTCGAACTTGACCGGAATCATAATATCTCCTGTACATACAGTAACAATACAATTTGAATCATTAAAACTTGTTTTCAAAAGGTGTTCTATGTGTGACCAATCATAACTGTCTATATCATTATTATTCATTGACACGCTAACTGTTTTTAAATCTAATCTATCCATAACAAGTTTTAAAGATTCTATGAAAGTTTTTATATTGATGAGATCAGGAATTTCATTAAATGTATTTTTTACAAATAAGTGGAAGACCTGAAATTTATTACATTGGATAGTCAAGGCATCGCCAACTATAATATCAGAATTTATCATGTCTTTTATTAAAAAATTTTGTCTTTTAAGAAGATCCTAACCTACTTTAGAATAAATTTTACAATCAAGAGAAGCAAAATGAATAAGATTATCTTTTCTCATATATAATTCATCTTTATTTATTATTATGGTAGCAATAGATATTTGTAGGACTGGAAATGATACATTAGAAATTTTACTAATGGAATTATGCCTTTTTGTCATTACGTAGCCGTCAGTATAAGTATGGCGTTCATGACTATCATAAATTACCTTTTCTACTGTCTAGGTCAGCATTCTATTTCTTTTTTTCATAGGCAGTGCACTTGCCTTCTCTCTTTCATCAACGGGTCTTGCTACCTGCTTAGCAGGTACTGGACGCGATTGGCCAGTTTCATCAGGTCTTACTGCCATTCTTTCTTTTTGCATTAAACTCTTTTTAACCTGCAGACCCACTATCATCTCTCCCAAAGCGCAGGTCCTCAGAGTCTCCGTTAACCGATGGGAGCCTGATGCTTTCCTCTTTTGGAGTTACAGCTCTTATGAAAGAGAGACGTATCGTCCTCGTCAGCCGTTTCATACGTGCTACTATCGTCGCTGTCGGTATCGTTAATATTTCTATTTGTTAATATAAGGTCTCTATCTTTTTCGTCACTCTTTTCACTTATTAAAAAAATAAAACTAATCAAAATTTCCCCTTCATTATTATCAAAGCTAGTTTGAATACTTTTGCTCATTGTGAAACTTGCAACCGGTGTATCGTCTGCGCAGACAACCATCTTTTGCAAATCTCTTGAGTAAAAATCATAAAATTCATCTTTGTCTATACTGTCACTTGAGTCAGGTATGGATAAAGGAGACTGATTGTTGTACAAATGTAAACTGGATTTCGTGATAAAGCATCAGCGTTTGAATTTATTATTCCAGGTTTATAAACAATGTCATAATCATATTCATTTAATTTAATTTTCCATCTCATCAATTTAGAAGTTGGGTCTTTAGCATTATGCAACCATTTTAAAGGGAGATCATCAACTAATGTAAATTTATGTCCATATAGGTATGGTCGAAAATGTTGGACTACAAAAATGATGGCTAATAATTCCTTTTCTATGGTGGAGTAATGTAACTCTGCTTGATTTAATGTTCTGGACGCAAAAGAGATGGGAGCGTCACTGTTCATAGGACCTGACTGAGTACGCAGCTCAATGCAAAGTTCAAGGAATCGGCCGTAACAACAAAAAGTTTCTTGAAATCTGGATAAATGAGTAATGGTTCTCAACACAAAATATCACGCAAAGTTACAAAGGCTTTGTGTGCTCTCTCATCCCAATTAAATGGGACTTTATCTTTTAAAAGGTACGTTAATGGCTTTGCAATTTTAGCCATGTTTTTAATAAATTTTCTATAATAACCTACTAAACCTAAAAATGAATTTATATTCTTTTTTGTTCTAGGAACTGTGAACAATTTTACAGTCTCAATCTTTTTTGGGTCAGGTTTAACACCTTCGCTGCTAAGCACATGACCTAAATAAGTAACTTGACGACGAAGGAAATTGCACTTATCTTGATGGAGTGTTAAACCAGCAGTTTGAAGTCTATCTAGTAAGGTTTTTAATTTTTTCAAATGTTCTTCTAAAGAATTTGCTAAAATCACTATGTCGTTCATACAAATAAAAAGCTCTACATTTTGCAGATCAGATAGTACATTATCCATGGCTCGTTGGAAACTTGAGGGACCATTACATAAACTAAAACTAAGCCTAGTAAAATGAAAATGCCCATTTGGAGTGGAAAAAGCAGTCTCTTCCTTGGAATTTTCATCCATCGAAATCTAACACACTAAAATATTTTGCTCCGTCCAGCTGATCAAGGATTTATGATATATTAGGAAGAGGGTAACTATCTTTTACGGTCTTATTATATACATTTCCATTGCTTGAAGTTTTCTTTGGAATTATGAAGACCGGGGAATTCCAAGGAGAGTACGAAGATTCTATTATATTATTTTCTAAAAGAGTTTTAATTTGCTTGTTTATTTCCTGTTTGTGTGCTATTGGAAATCTATATTGTTT
This sequence comes from Gastracanthus pulcherrimus, assembly GCA_949152435.1. Lineage (NCBI taxonomy): Eukaryota > Metazoa > Arthropoda > Insecta > Hymenoptera > Pteromalidae > Gastracanthus > Gastracanthus pulcherrimus. Next base: position 80,723,114 of record OX424575.1, read on the forward strand.
AGTGTTAATAGGAATTTCATCGCTGGTAATGGTTTTATGTTTCGTAGTATTCGTACTGCCAAGTTTGTCTCCGGATAAATAAAATTGATATGGATATTCATAAATTACAGAAACTAATGAAGGTATCTCTTCCTCATTTAAATTTTGTATATCGATTAATTTAGTTAACCTTTTTAATCTTTCAGCAGCAGACCTTTCATTGTCGATGCCTGGATCAGCTGTTCGAGCAGTATGGGGAAATGGGGGATCTTCCTCAAATTCAAATATTTCGACTGAGGGAATTGATACTGTTACATGATTGCAAGTAGAATTTACTGTAAATACCTCAGCGTAACCACTCTTTTGAGAAACGAAAGCTTCTCCAAGGTACACATCAGCACCTATATCTATTCTACGTATATAACCATTATCTACATTATTAATTTTTATTGGTAATTTAATTAACTTTCTAGTTCCATGTAGCAAATCAAAAGAATAATGTTCTGGAAATGTTATCTCATCTCCTAAGAAAAGGCCAGCTGGCAATTTATCACGAAATTTTACAACAGCCTCCTGTCTACGTGAAAATGAAACACCTATAATCCCAGCCTGATCGATTGGAAAATTGTTGTCAACAACTTGAAATTTAACTTCGACTCCTCGAATGGGAATATTAACTTGTACTAATGTACGTATCATACCTTAACCTATACCACTTAAATTATAATTTATATTAGTATCAACTATTGCCTTAGTATCTCGAAATTATGTCTATTTGGAGGTCCTATTTGATTCAATAGTACTTGAGCGGCCTATTATCACTTCGCTCCGCGGGTGCTCTCTCTGCGGAGCTGCTTTCAAGTTTATATGATTTTTCGATTCGTGTTCATTATTTACTTTTACTTCATTTCTAAAATACGCACTTCCAATCGTTAGCCTACAATTTAATACTCAATGGCCTATTCTATTGCAATAATTACAAACAAGTGCGTCCCCTTTTTTAATCTACAATCTTCTTTGCGATGGCCTCTCTTATTACAATGTGTACACACTTTTGGATTGTAAGGTGTAAATTTTCTATTATTTATCCTTTGATTGTTAGGGCAATTTATTTGTAAATGGCCAGGCTCATTACAATTATAACAACGGCGCAAGTCACTATCGATTTTATTTATTCTCACCTCTCTGTTAAATTTCAATACATTTATCTATATTATAGCCGAATAGGGCGTTCCTATCTTTATTTTTATGCTCGAGTCGCGAAGCTGTGATTATGGCCTCCTCTAATGACTCAACTTTTTAACGACCTAACAAGGTACTTAGTAATCGATCCCGTAATCCTAATGTAAATCCTGAAATTGCGGCATGATTTAATAAAACATTTACTCCAATTGCTTGTGCCGCATCAAATCTTTCCTTAGTGGCTTTTAATGCACGAGTCAAAATTTCGCTAATCCGCGCTCCAAAAACATTAATTGTTTCCGTGTCGCCTTGCATTTGCTATTTTAATTCCGCGTGCGCACTGTCTACATCGAAGGTTCGCGCGAAAAATACCTTTAAAATTTTTATTAAATCTTCCAGACATTCTGGATCTTTTTTATGAGAAATAAATTGATCTGCAAGATCAACTATCGTACTGCGAATCAATGTTAATAAACTAATGTTATCGCTCGGTTTTACGCGTAATTCAGCTGTCGACAAACGACTATAAATGACGACCGTCAGCTGCTGAGAGATCGACCAGATTTACGTAGGAGTGGCAATCCTGGTAACACATCAAGCCCAAGATTCATACCAGGAAGTTTGGACGGGACGTCTAGGTTCGGTTCGAATAAGGATGTAGGCCAAATAGTAAGGAAATGGAACGTCAAGTTCTCTGGCAGTAAGAACCAGAGCATAGACGCATTCCTGGCACGAATCGAGGATTGCAACGCTTTGAGAAACCTGACGGGCGATGAGCTTCTGGCAGCGCTGTCTGAACTTTTCACAGACAACGCGGCGACCTGGTATAGGAATAACCGGACGAAGTGACGGACTTGGAATGACTTCACCACCTCAGCCAGGAGATGGTATGGCACAAGTCGTCAATACCAACAAAGGCCGTGGAACGAAGCCAATCTAAGGACACAAGGACCAGATGAACTGGTCCGAGACTACCTCACGTGCCTCATTGGCATAATGAACAAATTATCGCCGAGGCTCGAGTATAGCCAGGAATTGGACCTACTACACCAAAACATGCGGTCGGACCTACAGAAAATGGTCCGCAGGTGCGAGATCGCTAGCGTGGAAACACTGCTGGACGCCGCCTCAGATGCCGAGCGAACGTTGGAACGAGAAAAAAGCATACGTTTGCCCCCGCCTCCGGAAGCTTCTTTACTACCCGAGATGGCGTATAAGCCCAATCAAGGAGTAAAGAAGCAGAAAGCGGAAGTATCAGCCATTTCTAAGGAAGAACCACAACCTTCGACGTCTGACATCACGGCAATTTTTGCCAAGATGTTAGACGAGAAGCTGAGCCAGTTTCAGCTAAACATGTCGGACAAAGGCGGCGTCAACAGGAACGAAAAGGGCGAGGGGACCAGAACGGACCCCAAAGCGCCCGACAGAGGGGGAAAACCGATTGGGTCATCAACTCGAACGGGATGGGGACCAAAAGGTCGCAACCTCCTGGCACCCCGCCAGGAGGGAGTAAACCAAGGTTTGACCCCACGCAGCCGATGAAATGCTATGGCTGCGGAGAAATAGGGTTCATGCGGAAGCATTGCCCTAAATGCTCGGGGAACGAGCAAGGGAGCGGCTAGAAAGGACCAAAGCCACTCCTAACGAGAAACCGGTCCCCGCAGAGACACTTCCCATCGTAGCCGAGCCTGCGACGGAGGATGTGGACGTCCAAAAGAAGTCAGACGATTCTCGTCCAGAAGGAGAGATGACACTGGAGGAGCCTCTGAAAGAGCCTACGGTTACCGTAGCGGCTCAGGAAGTCGAAGCTCCTGGCGCATCCAGCACGGTCATGGGGGCGGTTGGACTGCAGATGGCCAGCGCACTCGGGCGAGAACTCTCCCTGAAGTGCACGGGACGGGTGAAACTACCAGACGGTACTTGCCGCCCACTGGTTGGCCATGTTATGCTCCCCATTACGGTGGCGGGCATAACAAGAGAAATACGAGTAGGCATAGTACCTCACTTGGACGATGCATGTTACGTCGGTGTCAATTTCATCAAGGAATTCAGGGCCATGCTCGACCCTGATACCGACATGATGTACTTCAAGGGTACGGAGGCTAAATTGTTATGCGAAGTAGCCAGCTTAGAGGTGGGAGTAGCCGCACTCTCGTCCGTTGGTGTAGCTGATGCCATGGAGAATGAGCACAAAGAGCTGGAAGACCTTCTGGGCGAGATGTTGGCAGGTCAAAGAGAGACGTGCGGATTGACGTGTGATATAGAGCACAATATCGACGTCGGTTCCACGAGGTCGATCAAACAACGCTACTACCCCGTCTCTGAGAAAATCGAGCAGGAGATGCACCAACAGGTGAAGGAAATGTTGGAACAGCATATATGAACCATCTAACAGCGTATGGTCGAGCCCAGTGGTTATGGTGAAAAAGAAAAACGGGACGTACAGGTTCTGCGTCGACTATAGGAAAGTGAATGCCCATACGAAACCCGATGCGTACCCACTACCGTATATGCAGGACATACTGCGGAAATTACGCAGGGCCAGGTATATATAGACGATAGACCTTAGAAGTGCGTATCACCACATACCATTGGGCGAATCTTCGAAACCCATGACGGCCTTTACAGTGCCCAGAAAAGGGCTGTTTCAATTTGTGAGGCTCCCATATGGTTTATCCTACGCTGGAGCCACGTTCCAGAGATTGATCGATATGGTGATCGGTAGCGAGCTCGAGCCATATGTGCTCGCCTACCTGGACGACATCATCATAATCTCTGAGACGTTTGAAGAGCACAAGCGCTTACTCAGGCTGGTATTAGAGAGGTTGAATGCTGCGGGGTTAGTGATCAACAGGGAGAAATGCGTTTTTTGTAAGCCAGAGGTCAGATACTTGGGAGTTTTAGTGAACCGGGACGGGATCAGGCCCGACCCAGAAAAAATTGAAGTAGTCCTGAACTACCCAGCTCCCAAGGATCTGAAACAGCTGAGACGATTTTTGGGAATGTCATCCTGGTACAGGAGGTTCATGAGAGATTATGCCACTGTGGACGAGCCTCTAACCAGGTTACTTAAGAAGAATCAAAAATATCAATGGCTGGAAGACCAACAGTACGCATTCGAGAGATTGAAAGCATTGATCGCCTCGGCACCAGTACTTCAGAGCCCTCTACCGGACGAGCAATTCGTTGTAAATACGGATGCGAGTGACACCGGGATCGATGCGGTGCTCTTACAGGAAACGGAGGGGGGCGAGAGGGTACTCGAGTTCGCCAGTCGAACCTTGAATTCAGCTGAGCGGAATTATAGCGTCCCGGAACGAGAGTGTCTAGCGGTAGTATGGGCCATAGACAAGTTCCGTCCGTACATTGAGGGCTACCATTTCAAGGTGGTCACCGACCACATGAGCTTGAAATGGTTATGCGACATGAAAAACCCCACAGGCCGTTTGTGCAGGTGAGCGCTGCGGCTGCAAGGGCAGAGTTTTGAGGTAGTCCATAAAGAGGGAAAACTCAATTATGTCCCTGATGCCCTATCCCGAATGTATGAAGAAGAGGGGGTAACGCTAAGTTCACTCAGCTGGTCAGAGGGTACCAATGACCAATGGTACCTTAAAATGATGAAAGATACAGCTGTGAAACCGCATGAGAACCTGCGCTGGAAGATCGTGGGAGAGAAACTATACCACTATCGACCAGATGAAAGCGTCGAGAGTGTCATAGGAGACGATGATGCGTGGAAAATGGCCGTGCCAGCCGAACACAGGCGGGCCATATTGAGAGAAAACCACGACGATCCCACTGCGGGTCACCTCGGGCGAGATAAGACATTCGCCCGGATAGGCCAATATTATTATTGGCCAAACATGCACGCTGACGTACAGAAGTACGTCAAAGAATGCATGGTGTGCCAGCAGTGCAAAGTGGTACAGAAACCTCCCGTAGGAATGATGGGTAGGAGGGTCGTGGAAAGACCGTGGCAGATAGTGGCTGGAGACATCACTGGCCCGCTACCACGTACGAAAGGCGTCTACGAATATATCTTGATATTTCAGGATTTGTTTACCCGATGGGTGGAGTGCATACCCATTCGGAAGGCCAACGCTCGGACGGTAATTAAGGAATTACACGAGCGAATCGTCATGAGGTTTGGGACCCCCGAAACGTTCCATTCGGACAACGGCACCGAGTTTAAGAACAAAGCTGTTGACGAATACCTTTGGAAGCAGGGAGTGTACCGCACCACGACTCCCCCATACTGCCCCAGAGCGAACCCCGTAGAGAGGGAGAACAGAACCCTGAAAACTATGATTGCGTCCTACGTTCAGGAGAACCACAAAGCCTGGGACGAACATCTACCAGAGCTGGTTTTCGCAATGAACACGGCCAGTCACAGTTCAACAGGTTATAGCTCGGCCATGCTGAATTATGGGAGGCAACCGACGCCACCTGGGACCACAAAGCGTACGCGCGATGAGGATGCCAGAAACTCCGTGCAAGAAGAACTGTTGCGAGCTTGGCACGTGAGAATGGAAAGGCTACACGAGTTACACCAGCAGTCAGCGGTACGCTCAGAGACTGAGCGGGCCAGGCAGGCGAAGTACTATGACGCTAGGCGCAGAGAAGAAACATTTCTGCTCGGCGACATCGTATGGAGAAAAAACAGAGTACTCTTGTCGGCGGCCCAGGGCATAACGGCGAAACTAGCGCCGAAATATGCCGGTCCATACATCGTGATCGGCGTCCTCGGTGCCAATTCATTTCGATTGTTCGGTCCGAGCGGGCAAATCGAGGAACTGGTCCAAGCCGAGGATATGAAGCCTTTCGTCCCAGGGGAAGATCCAGCAGAACCCGGGCAACAAGAAGAAAGAAGAGCACGAGAAGAGGAGGATCCGACGAAGATAAGGGGCGATGCGACCCCAGCAGCGGCGATCGGCGATGCGACACCGGCCGACGACAGCGTACGAGATGCGACCCCAGCGGGCGATCGGCAATGCTACGCCGACCGACGATAGCGTACGAGGTGCGGCTCCAGCGGGGGCAACGCTGGCGGACGACGACGGCAACCAACGAGCGAAGCCAAAGCGCGGTCGTCCGCGTAAAGCAGTATACGTCGTCAAAACAGCGAAAGCCGCAAACAAACCGAAGAAGGCGTCGCTCGAAATTGAACCGACCAAACGCCCGCGAGGTCGACCGAAGGGGTCTGGTAAGAATCGTGACCAGAACTTGCCGGCTCCCACCTCACCGCGCCGCACATGGAGCAAACGCGACATGCCCTATCGGGGCTAACATCAGAATTGTTCCCTTATTTCAGATGGAGGCTTCACAGAAGGTCTTTGAGAAAATCGCCGCCGCCTTACTCAACCTGCAACTCGGCGAGAAGATCTAAGGAGTAGTGCAGGCCGCACTACACGTATTCGACCAGCGGTTGAGCGAGTTGAAGGAGAACGACGACGACGAGAAGAAACGAGAGCCTCAGTATGGATAGAGGAACTAGAGGATGACAATGATGAAGTGCGCTCCCGGTCACCTGGGGTGCCAACTTCCACCGGCTCAAGAGAACACCCGTCGACGCCGGACAGGTCGGCCATCCCATTGAGAATGCCGACCCGGGAGGCAGCCTCCCAGACGGAGCGAGAGGTCCAGCATGCCGCTGCGACCTCCGCTCCGACAACGAACGGCGATGGGCACAACCGGGGCGCAAGTGAGGCCCAGCATGCCGCTGCAGCCCCACCAACCAGTGATACCCCGGTACGACCACCGACCGATCGTGGGTCAGACCCAATCGAAGTGGCATGGCAGGCCACCGAGGCAGCCGTCGTGGAGGCACGAGCGCTACTCCGCGCATACCGGGCAAAGGTGGTAGAAGCAATCGAACGGTAGGATGAGTTCCATCGCAGCTACGACCAGGCCCGAGAATATTCGGAGAAGCTGGCTAGAGTACATAGCAGTCACCAGGAGTTGAAATAATACCTCGACCAGTGGCTCCACGACCGTTCAAAGCGCCTACGGGAACAGAGAGAAGCAGCCGCAGCCAAGGCTGAGGAGGACGCGAGACGCCTGCGAGAAGTCCAAAGCGCGCTCGCAGCATGGGAGGCCGAGGCGTCACTCACGAACGCCGAGGTACGGGCCCTCAGGCGCGAAGCCGCAAGGCTGGCCGAGGAGGCAGGGCGGAATGCCGCTTCCTCGAGCTCATCAGGTACGACAAAATCGACCCGAGCGACCCCTCAGGAGCCAGCGGCGAGAGCCCCACGACAACCGCAGAACCCGCCCGGGACGAGCAGAACGAGATACTGCGCAATATGCGGCCGGCTAGGGGTGCGCACACTGGGAAAATGCCCTGATAAGGATACCCGCCACGCCGACATTATTGCGGGGTGGCGGGAGGATCCCAAAACAGAGAAGGCCAGGAGGCCGGAGTAAGTTCGTGGAGCGAGTGACAGAAGGTCCCTCGCTCCCTTTGGGTATATGTATATATATATATGTTATATTTTTTTTATTAAAAAGAAAAAAAACGAAAGCAGAGACGAGTGAGAAAATTAGTTGGACCTGATCAGACCAATCCCATCCCCGTTCGATCGCGCATTTCGTAGATTGCGGGGACAAGCAACGTCTGGGAGGGGGTTGTAACGAAATGAGCGGCAAATACGAGCGTTCGCACTATAGGCAACACGCGCGCGCCACGGGTAGTTACCCAAAGAGAACGCGGCTGGGGGCGGGGCGCTGGCCACGCTGACGCCGAGCGAGAGAGACAGAATGGATCGAGTGTTCGACCCGCGCGCGTCAACTACGAGAGATTATTCCGCCAGCATGTTTTCCCGATAGCACGAGAGCGACCTGTTGCCGCGACGAAAAAGCCCGTGAAGAAAGTGACGGCGGTATCTCGTGTGCCACTAGTGAGAAGGTGCGCCTGAGAGTAAGGAAAGGAGAGAAGGCGGAGAAGGAGACTGAGAGAGAGCTAGACCGAACGAGAGAGAGTGAGCGAGAGGAAAATCAAGTGTTCTACACCGGACTCGAGGTAAAGGCTAGCCCGCGCGGGTATATACAATACGAACCGCGGACGGCGTACAGGGCTGACCATCGCGGGCACCGCGCCCCAGAGTACGCCGAGGTGCCGGGACACCGGACGCGTGCGGCCCATCGCGAGGGCAACGCGTCCAGCAGCGAACGAGCTGGGCGCCCACCGTCGCTTGGCCTGCGCGACTTTCACGATTTTGTAAATATTAATTGTTCAATTCGCCGTAGTTATCCCATTGTGTATCTAGTCAGTGTATTATTATTATTAATCTATTAATCGTTAAAATATAGTCTGTTTTGTTACCAAAAGATTAAATCGCGTATACCAATTTCCCCACGACCCGCCTGCTCCCCGACCGAGTTAGACAAACGCGGAAAAGCCGTTACATTGGCGCGTTGCGACAATTAACTTTCCGCGCTTTCGCGCTCCTTATAGGTCGCGAAAATTCGTGCGTCGAGGCGACTCCGCACGGAGCTGAATCCACCGGGATTCAGCATATTTTGTAGCAGGACAGCCAGAGCAGCGGCAGCCAGACAGAAGCTCAGCGGCGTTGCGCCGCTGGCTCAATCCAGGTAGGGGCAAAGGAATACGCCAGCACGCGTTGCGTGTTGGGCTAACTTTGCACGCCAGCAGCTCGGCCGAAGGCTTTTTAGCCAGGAGCAATTGTTATAAACAATTGTCCCCTCTGTTACAATATATATATATATATATATATATATATATATATATATATATATATATATATATATATATATATATATATATATATATATATATATATATAATTATAATATATAATTTCACTTTTAATTAAAAATCACACTTGATTTGTTAATTCATAATTTAGTATTATTAATTATTAATTACTCGCCATTACATTCATAAATTACATTTCATTTCTTGATTTGCAAAGTATTTAATTCGTAATTAAATGTATAATTGTGAATTAGTCAGCAAATAATACACAAATCAATTTTGATTTCTTTATTTGTGGCAGATTTAATTAATAATTAAACATTTTAATTGTAAATTATTCGGTTGGTTAATTAAAAATCAGAGTTCGTTTCTTAATTTGCGATGGATTTAAATCACAGTTTAGAACTTAATTATAACTCGAACGATCAATGTCCGTAATTAACGATTACGATTTTTATTATGAACTTGTGATTCTCATCTATCAATTAATTATAATATGTATACATTCACTCAACTCGGTAAAATATACAGGGAGAGAAAAAGTAGGTCATGTAAAGTGATAGGTGTCTCAACTCTCGTGGATAAAATATAGTAACTCTCAAGAGTCTCGAGACGAGCAATTCAAATGGATTTAGGTAAAACGTGTAATTTATTTTAATAAAATTAAGATCTTAGTTAGTACATTGGAGTTTTTAGGTGATGGATAACTTAGTATATATAAAAACCGCTGCCAATTTATTGGCACTTAGCTTCCTCAAACTAAATAAATAATAATAGTAATAATAATAATTCTTCCAATATGAATTTCTTTATTCTAATACATTTTTTTAATTGCTATATTTCTTTCTTATTAATATCTCACAACAGGCGTGTTTTTTATCATTGATTGTTGTCAAAAGATAAATTACAAACAAATATAATCTTATGATCAAAAATTGTATTATCGATAGCAAAATATCATAAATAGAAAAATCGTCATAAAACAAAAACGAATCGAGGAATCTTTTCTTTTCTAATATCGTATGCTTATCAGAAAACAGATAAAGATTCATTTGTTTAATAAGTAAATAATTATCTTTCAATTTAACTATATAAATATATAGAATATTTTGTAAAACTTTTTAGTTTTAAGAAACTGCGACCAAATTAAAAAAAAATCATAATGATGACAAATCATTTGAAAACAATAACGAATCGTTCTATCATGTTTCCTAAATATCGCCATTCAAATGCATTTATACTGAAGCGATCATATTATTTCTACATACTAAATTAATTTACCTCATTGATTTTAGAATACCGTAAAATAGAAAAATCATTGTAAAGCAAGAACCATTTGATAAATCTTAAAATTTCTTTTTAATTCCGAATCCTCTTTAAGAAATGAAACAAATGAGCCCCACTTGGCAAAAAATGACATTGCTGTTCTCGAGATATAAGCGAACATAAAAATAATTCTAGATTTTTCAAGTCGAAGACAATAAATAGCGATTCTTCTGCCTGTTTCTTTGTGTAAATATCATCGTTCTTCATCTTTTGTAACCATAAAAATATACATATTTATGATACAACTCTCCAAGAGAATTCTTTTAAATTTCTTTCGGGATGGAAATAATGTCTAGGTGAAAATGTTCCCTGCGTATAAGGAAGCAAACGCTATGGAAGGGACATTTTCACTACTCATGTACACCCAACGGTAACACCATTTTTCCGAATGTTTGCCAAAATAACAACTTTTTCGTAGGCATAATAATGTTGTCAACAAGAAGATGACGGGTACGTTCGATTTACAGCGATCGTTCGTCGACCTCTGTATGGCCATATATGACTTTTGCGTCTATATGACATATATGATTATATATGATCATATATGGACATATACGACTTACATGTATTTCCGATTTCAGTTTTTATAATAAGGCTTGAAAAACTGGACTTCAGATAGCTCTAGTGCCCAATTTTGCATGTATCATGCGGATGCTAACACTCAAACTGACGGACTAAACTTTGATATTTTTATTGTAAAAATATATTATTTTAAATAAATATTATTTTACGAAAAGTTATTTCATGCATCCGTATATACCATATATGTGCATATATGGGTATATATGGATTTACGTTATGGTACAAATAAAACTCCGTATCTAATCATATATGCCCATATATAGTCATATATAGCCATATATGACCATATATAACCATACATGATTATATATGACTATATATGGATGCATACTAAATTGCAAATAAAATCCCATATATAACCGTATATGGCTACTTATGGAAAAATTTGCTAATATATGATCTTATATAGCCATGTATGTGCATATAGACGCAAAATTGATATAATGCCATATATTGATATATATGACCATATGAGACCATATATAACCATATATGACCATGTATGCCCATGTACGTTTTCCACAGATGGCCATATTTGACTATATATGAAAGATTCTTTTCCGGGTCGTTCTTTCCGTAAACCATGTATGTATGTATGTGTATTATATATACATACATGGGTTACGGAAAGAACGATATATATATATATATATATATATATATATATATATATACTTACTATATGGGTTACGAAACGAACGATCAACGAACGATTATTATTTAGGGGCACATTCGAAAAAATGGTTTTACCGGTGGGTATACACTCGGTGTGAAGAATAACTATGATTTTTTGTGAGCTTATCGACTCTCCGTCGTGTGAACTGGGATGTAGAAAGGTTAGGCAAAACCTGATACGAACAGACGAAACCGCTCTTTGACATTCATAGTTCACGAACGGCAAAAATAGTGGTTATGAATTTGATGATGTTTAAATAAATAAATAAAATAAAAAAATAAATACGAACTAAGAATTTAACCTTTACAATACCAATGTTGGATTTTATATTGTTTATATTGAGAAAATAGTTATTAAACCTATTAAAATCTTTGAATTTAAAAATCTTTATTTATACTATTATAAATGTTACGACTGGTAGTATCGGATAATATTGGGAAGCCAAAATTTCACCAGGCGAATCCTATCTGCGATTGAAAGAAGAAATTAAAAATGCCATCATACGCTGGAGAGCCTAAGCAAGGGCGGCTTTTTTGGTTCAAGATAGATATTTCAGATTAGACTATTTCTCTCAGCATTCACTATTCAAATTAAGACATAATAGGTGGTAATAGGGACATGCAAGGCAAGCCTAGATAACTGCAGGATAAACAAAAAAAAACTAGAAAATCATTATAAAAATATTTATAATTACTATATTGTCATGGATGCCTCCAGATCTCTCCATTCGACCAGGCACCGATAACCGAGTGGATGCGCTCTAGACGCTCACTCAGCTGTACCCGTCGCCGCTCCAGCATTTCTGTGCTCAAAAGGTTCCGAGCTTGCACTTTTGCGCGCAGGGCAGCTACCCGGCAACAGTCATAAGCGCAGGTACTCATCCTCTGGGCCAATAAACCAAGTTACACAGCTCTCTCTCTCTCTCTCTCTCTCTCTCTCTCTTTCCTTCACCCAGGTCACCACCCTATCCGTAACATCTGGCAACCTTTGTCGGCCCGGGAAAAATCTAAAATGATTTTTTGTGAGAAATAATTGTGAGTCGAGCAAAAGAAAAATAGTTTTCGTCAGCCGTTTAAGAGAAAAGAAGATGGCCGCACCAAGTCGAGCGCATCACTCATCGCACAACTAAAGGAGTGAGAAATTGCCTGCATGTCATCGACGTTGCCGCCAGAGCAAAACCACGCGCAATAAAGAGGGCTATAAGGCTATAATTTTGAGTCTCTGGAATCTCACGCATAGTAAATTATGAAATATTGTAGCACGCCAGAAGCCTACACGTTCAACGTAGCCGTCAGCTATCGCCGCCGCCGACGCGCACCCAATCATCAGAAGGAAGGTCGACCACGACCTCC